>UELV01178368.1:10014-24073 GCA_900490015.1 Megastigmus stigmatizans | reverse complement strand
ATATATGTGTGTGTGTGTGTGTGTGTGTGTA
Organism: Megastigmus stigmatizans; assembly: GCA_900490015.1. NCBI lineage: Eukaryota > Metazoa > Arthropoda > Insecta > Hymenoptera > Megastigmidae > Megastigmus > Megastigmus stigmatizans. Next base: position 24,042 of record UELV01178368.1, on the reverse strand, counting down.
TAGCAGAGGCAGTGCGAGTGACGTCGGCGTAACGTGCATTATGATTCATATACGCGGCGCTTTTTGAAAACTCGTCGCGCGCGGCGCGATATTTCATTCCACCGCGCGCTTTTTGCAATCTTCCCAGACGCGCAGCCGTGATTTGTCAATCTAGGAGCCGCTCGGGCTCTGCAGCCTCATAATTTACGCGCTCTGCCCCTTATTGGCACGCCTAGGACTTGTCGTTTTTATTGCGCTTCTCGATCGTTCGGCGTAAAGCGTGTACTCAACGCGAGTACTGCTGCGATCGCTGTTAGCGACGGATGTTTTGATTTATTTTATTTGATAATTTCATGAGCCGTATTTCAGTTTGAGGCGAGCGTCGGTGCTTTTAGCGCTGAGTGGCTATGCGATCTGCTTTGTATACTCTGGGTTTTCATCAAATCGAATATTAAAGCTGATTTGGACCCATTCTAATATTTGAGACAGTTTGGTGAGTAATTTCTTTGCTTGTCGATTTTATAAAAATTTTGAAGTAGCAAGGGATATTTAGTTTAAAAGTTAACCTCAGCATTATGGTGTTCCCTGCGTATGTATATACATATCTTTTTATATTTATATTTTCGAATAATGTTAAATAGCTCTTAATGGAAAGGTCGAATATAGTTACCGACATTTATTGTTACAGACTCTTTTCATTCTTGTTTTTGTAATTGTAATAGGAAGGTGCCGATACACAATGTTTATGTACAAGAGAGAGAAATTTAGGAATCTTAGAGGTAAATTTAGGAAATTTAGGAATGTGGATCTAAAAGTATTGCTGTTATTGAGTAACATGATTTGATACTTCTACGGATTTGGAATTGATGCTACTGAGTTGGTGAAGATGTGTTTTATTTTTACTTTTAATTAAAGTATTTAGAATATTTTTAGTTCAAAGTTTTATTAAAAATATTTCAATAGTAAAAAAAAACAAAAAGAATTTTCTGAATAAATTTTTACATAAAAAACGGTTTTTAGAGTAAAGTTATATATAATTTGAAAACTATTTTAAATTGAGAATAATGAATTATTATAAATATTACCAATTAGGTCATTTATATATGTGTGATAACGTAACAAAATATTTCAAACCTAAGTTATCATTCACTAATGAGTATTGTATGTAGTAATTATACACTAACATTTGTTCAATTATTATAGGAAATAACTCAAACTGATGACAGCACCAATCCTTTTTTAGACTACAATTAAATGTAGCTTTGTTGCTGCTGGTATCGATTAGATTTTGATGCAAGACTGTACTAAAACTACATTTTCATCATCCTGCTGCTTTCTCCCAGATCTTCATAGGAAGTGTATCTAATGTAAAGTATTCTACTGAAATAGTTTTTTAATGTATTGTGTAACTTATAAATTTAACACTTTGGTAAAGAATCAATAGGTTTATGTTAAAGCCCAAAAAGGGGCTATTTTGAGCAAATTTAAGCCTTTTTGACCGTTTTCCTACTGTTATCTTGAAACGAATGACTCCCAGAAAAAAAGTGTTTAGCAGAGAAAGGTTTTGTTTCTTTATGCTCTAAAACTTTTACATTTAACATTTTTATGAGAAATTAATATTTTTTTTATGTTAAAGCCCAAAAAAGAGTCATTTTGAGCTAATTTAAGCGTTTTCGTATGTTTATTTCATTATTTTCTTTTTGTACTTTTGAAATAAGTCAATATTTTTTAGTTATAACTACAAACATTCAGCCAATATATAACTAATCAGGCTGATTATAATACTATCAGCTTCTTATGGCTAATCCAATAATCTGTGCAAATTTCAATAAGATCGGTCAAGATCTCATTGAGATAGTCGTGGAACTTATTTACAACTCATACATCCGTACATATACATTGAAGGGAAAGCTTGAAATTGAATTTTCTCAAGACAAAAATTCGTTTTAGGCCAAAATAGGTTATTAATTTTTTAGTATGGTGAAAATATAAGAGGCACATTCGTGTTACGGTTGTGCCTAAAAATCAAATGCAACGCTGCGATGTAACGTCGAGCGGATGGAGAGAAATTAATTTTGAAGTTAATTTTCCTGTTACAAAGAAAGTACATTGTCTATCTACAGAATACTTAAGTTCTTCATATACAGTGAAGGTCGTAAATCTCATCAATTAAGGTTTCTTGACCAGTTATTTTGCCGCCAAACTACAAATATACAACATTTTTTGTGTGTTTTTAGTGTTATATGAGTTTAATTACAAAATACTAAAAAATAATAAATAATAAAAGTAAAAAAAAAGATCCGAGAAAATCTATTTCTAAAACTGACAAAGATTTTTCTATTGGTCTTACAGTCTAATCAATATTAATGGGCAATCAGATTGCCCTTGTTTATAATCACCCCCGCAGAATCTGAAATAAACTTATATTTAAACCTGAAAACACATATGTTAGTAAAGGACAATCTGATCGCCCTCCACCACCCAAACGCCCTACGTTTCGAGCCCGCTCCGGCTCCTCCTCAGGGACAACATCTATTTCTGTTTACTCCATCTTTTGAATTCTGTATTAAATTGATTGGATTATAATGAATTATCTTTTATTTCTACAATAAAAAATGTTAATTGTAAGAAAAAAATTTAAACAGGGTTAAATAATTTACTTTACAAAATATATAAAAGTAAAGTTTACCAGTGACAAATACTGAACAGGCTTAGAATCATACTAAAAATAATAATGTTGTCTCATCTTTTGCATTGTGTTACGTTGTCTTATCTAAACTACAAAAATTAATAGCTCGAGAAAGATGTAATATTGATTTTTTTTTTTGACTTTCAATCAACGTAATATTAAGTATAGTTAATCTTAATCAAAAGTGACAAATTTAATTTTACATTTACGCTCCAATTTTTACTCTTTATATTTTACAGTATATATAGTGAATGCCTCGTAAGTTGTTATTTCTGTAAAAGTAATTTATTTGAAAATAAAAAGTTCTTAATTGATTTATTTCAATTTTAGCTTCGATCGCGAGAAATGTTATTTGTATCACTTCGTTTTGAAACGTAGATTATAGCAGTCAACGTCTGTTTCTCGTTATTGAAGAAACCAAATTAATCATACCTTGTCACAGGCTACAGAGTATCAACTTTTCTTTGAGCTGTTCCTTTTTCTAGAAAACAAATCTACAAAGTGTTGTAAATTGTGCAGTGTAAGTGAGAAAAGCAATCTCACTGTTATCAAATTATGAGAAATTCATGAATTCTTTACAACAGAGTTTTTCCTTAGTATTCTTCTAGTGCTTTTAATACAATAGTATAAATGTCAAATTTCACGAGGTTTTTGAATACAAAAATTTTGCAGTAAAGTTTTAATACTAACTAATTTACTACTTTGTTTACTTTTATACATATTAAGATTAATAATATTCAATGTTTATAAATTCAATCAATAAATAAATCCTACTTTGAAAAATTTAAGGTAAATCGACAATTAGGTTTTAGCGGAATTGTGTTCGCGCACATATCGGAGCACGGAATCACTACTATGAACGTTCGCCGCAAATTACAGAGAATATTTATATTATAATACTTAATCGATGCATTTTATTTCCACGTACTTCAGAATGAAAGTTTTAATTGATTACTAGCGCCAATTTCAATAAATGCATTTTGTCTATTTGAACAATAAATTTTTCATTTTGATTTTTTAGCACTTAGAGCTACTACTGCTTACTCAGGTGGAAATTTTGCGTCGCTTTATCTTTAGTAGGCTTTAAAAATTGAAATAGTAATTTAATTGGACGAAGTTGGAGTTAATGCTTGTACTACTTTAGCAAGTAATACATTGTAAACTAGTAGTAATTACTGCCGCAATAGTAACGTATTTACATAAGTAGCCTCTAATGATCTAGTGTAAATCTAACTTTTTGGCGGAACTACCTGTATCCTTTGTTATCCTCTACTTTGAACTTTCAAACATCGCTTACTCACACGAAGTTCGATCTAGGTATTTCTCTACCGAGTAACTTTTTCGCTTGAACTCTATAAAACTACTCATAGTGCATTAATTTTACTATTCGAAGTTGAATCGGAATTTCAATAAGAATATATTGATATTAAAACCATGGTTTACGCATACGATTTTGAAATTAAAATTTTCCATCACGTAAAGAACGATGTATTACGAGTGTACTAAAGGTAAGGTAAAAAAAGTATTATAAAAAAATGCTCCATTGTTTATAAGCATCCAATTACTTTAAAAAAGCTTGTTTTATTTTCAACTGGGATAGCGATTCTTTACAATCCCACTAACAGCGCGAAATTACATTTCCCAGGAAGAAGTAAATAATAGATTTTAATTTAGGTAAAAAGCAACGATCCGGCAAATCAAAGAATGCGCAACTGTTTTTCAATTTTAAACCTCTATACGTATCCCTGTTATATACCAAAGCTCACAAAGCTTTGAACCCACGTCCACGTAAAAGACTGATTGTGGGCTCAAAGCTGGCTTGGCAGTTTTTTGTTTTTGAAAAGTTCGCGAGTGTACAACGAGAGTGGCTGGGTTACAAGACGACTACTAGGAGGTTGGGGAAGGAAGGGCACCGCGAGAAATGCCTGATTAAAGGGAAAGCATTGCGGAGGGCCTCGAGTGCCAGCGGAAGGCACGCGAGACCTTTGTCGATTCGCGGCTCGCTGGCAGGCAGGCAGGCAGACGCGTAGCTTAATGGCGCTGCCATTGTGTTCCCTGATTCATTAATCACACGGGCTCGCACGAGAGGAGCCTGCAACAACCGCCTCTCTCTCTCTCTCTCTCTCTCTCTCTCTCTCTCCCTTTATATGTATACAGATATATATATATATATATATATGCGTCTATATCGTCCTGAAGCGCATGGGGACACACACTATCGTTGGGGTAGTTGCTCTCGTGTCCATGCTGCATATATACACGAGAGAGGCGCGCAGGAATCGCGTGTGAGCATTACTCGCCCGAAAGAGGTGTTAATTACAGTTAAATCCTCGGGAGGGGGATAAAGCTGCCCTTCCTCTCTCACGCCGGCCAATTTTCACGCGGGAGTTACGAATACCCTCTGGCGTTTCAATCTTAAAAGCTCGCCGATCTATACTATTTGGTGAATGCATATGATCTATGAATTGAGTGGTCATTTTTTTCTACCAAATATGGGAATGGGCGGTTGAGGATTTACAGTAATGTTTGTTTAATTATTGCGCAATTTCAGAGTACTTACATGTACAGTAGCTGCACGGTTTGGGTTTCATGGTTCTCGATTTCATCGGCGAAAAGCGTGTCTGATTGAATGATGTGGTAAATATTTGAAATTTAACTCGGATTGATTCTTGATAAAGTGTATTAGGTATCTACGGTATTGAACTAAAATTGAGTTTTATGGTTTACTCATAATTGAGTGGATTACATTAGACTGAAAATAAGTACAAAAATAACGATTAAATGCAATTTTAATAATCTTCGATTACTTACATCCTCGTAATATTAAAAAAAAATGATATCAGTAGTTACAATGATGCTATAAAAGGATAGAATTTTATTATATATATAATTTACACCTCGGTTCGTTCATTTGTTAAAGAGAAAAATTTTTAAAATCTTGTGGCTCTCTTAATACTGTAAAGGCGTAAATTTAAATTTTCGTGACTCCGACGTCCCTTTAACTTTTCTTATAATGTATACTAAATTTCTTATACCATTCAACATCAATGTAAGCCTATAGGTACTGGGAGCACGTAAAGAGTTACTTGGTGGCATTTCGAACCATAGGCGATAGTTATGAAAAAAATAGCCCGTTAATTAAGCTAAAACTTTAATCAATCACCCTGATAATAGATTAGAACATTTGTTAAATAAAATAAATTGTTAAATATTTGATTAGAATCTTATATAACAATCAATGAACTCTCGATAAATTGATAAGCGCAACTGGTTGGCTTTATTTATTTCATCGAGTGCCCCGTCAAACAACTTTGTGTACAGTAGTTTCCGAGATCAGCCACCCTGGTGCGCACGAGGTCTTTATACACACGCTACTCATCTAAGTTTAGACGTCGCTTCATTTCTGTCTTCGCGATACCGAACAGAGTCCTTCGACTACTTGCCGCGATATTTCGAACCACTGCTACATCTCGATATGTCGCATTCAACCTTTACCCAAGCCAACAATTCCCCGTACCACTGAAACTCGCAAAGTTCAGCTTGGTACTCTTTATATAGTTCTGTCGGTGCTGCTGCTAGGCTACATGTGCTGCAGTCTGCCGTGGCGAAACAGCTTTCCTTATATATATGTGTGCATACGACAAGTTGAAGCTCAAGCTAAATCGTCGACTGTTCGCACTCCTTTCGACCGCGACTCTCGATTGCGCTAGTGCGTACGCAAGGATATTTGCGTGTTTCTGATAAACAAATCTACTTGCTTTTGAACTTTTTGAATAGATCACTTCTGTTATAGCTGTAAAAATATTCTTAATAGCGCATTAGAGCGGCGCGTGGAAGTATTTGCAACGACTTTTCAATACGAGCATATATATTAGATTCTACATTAAAACATTTTTTCCAGTAGATGAATTGAACTTTCAAGAACAGATATTAGAATTATGAAAATAAAATCTACACTTATATCACTGAAAGAAAAGAATGGTAATGAGTATCTACCGGGTTGAGTAAATTGAAAATCTTGAAGAGCCTTTAAACTGGGTCCCTGATAAATTAAGGACTGAGTCGAAAGACGCCTAGGACTCAATCCAAGGACTGAGCACTGTGCTTTTTTGTAATGGTACATATTACGCTGGGATAATAAAATTGATTTTTTAAATGTCTCTACAATTTTATCCAGCTTCTTCAGCAGTGCTATTATATAGTATATAAAATGATAAAATGCATGTAAATTACCTGAATCATTCATCTATGAATACAGTAATATATCTATGTAGATTCCACAATAAAGATGTATTATCGACCGTGTGGTAATATAGGTACGCCTAGAGCCGAACGCACTCGAGAAATTACGGGAATCGGTATAACGCGGAGAGTATTTTGTTTACTACTCGTTCACGATGCAAGCATATAGTCGAAGAAGCTGCAGCAGCAAAACGTTATGATGTATATTTTTCTCTCTCAAGAATATAATTAATCGCATAGTAAATTTTACTTATATAATCTTGAAATAAATTAAAACGGATATAAAACGGTAGTTATACATGAAACCAAAATGAGTTGAATTTTACCGAATTTTAGTTTCTATAACCTATTTCAAATGTATTAGTTGTAGAGCAATGTACTTATCTTGGCGATACTATAAAATCTTCCTGTATACTTGCCAAATTCGAACAAGATGAGCCTATATTTATAACAGTCCATGTTATTTTATGCTTGAACAATAAAGAAATGGTTTTTATTATTGGCTATGAAATCAATGATTTTTATTTTCGATTATTATTTTCAAGCGTACATTTGCAACAAAAATTATAATTCTCACATTTGGCGTTGCTTAAAAATTCATGGTATTTGAAAGTGTCATATTAGCACTTCTGTAAAATTAAATAATAAAGATCTAATAATAAAAATTGGTACTGATTATACTCTTATATATTTATTAACTTTTAAATTTAAATAAATAATTGTTTCTAAAATCATACCTTTCTGGTTTTTAAAAATAATTTTTAATAAATTAATTAATATTAAGAAGTCCAAAATAAAATAGGACAGAGTACCATTCTTATAGCCAGATTTCAGTATGAGAATCAGTCCCCGATAAAATAGGGCTAATTGCCGTTCTTAAAGTTGAATTTTAGTAAGAAAATCAGTTCTAATCTATTATATAGGAATGAGTACAAATTTTCTTCATGGGATTTGACTTACACAGACCTAACCCAATATATAATGATTACCGTTCTTTTCTTTCAGTATACTATTTAAACTTTATTATTAAATTTCGCGAATGTGCAAAATTAGTTAATTAAAATAACAGTGAGTGCAAATAATGTATTTAAAAAGATATTAAATGCATTTATGTACGCAATTTCGGGGGACGAGGTTCACATTGGTGGTATTACAAGAACCTACCATGCACCGACAAGCCCGTTACAGAATATATATTCGAAATTTTAATAATAAACTAAAATAAGAAAATAATTTGATAAAATTTCTTGCAAAATTTTTAGTTTTTTTTTAATATAAATTTTAAAAATTATGTTATTAACTCTTAACTTAATTGTTAGTAGCAATACAAATAGTAATTAATACTATAGTAACGTTTTGGGAGGCTAAGTGCCAATGAATTGGTAGTGATTACTTTTTATGTCTACTTTAATAAGGTTCAATACTCTTTTATTATCAAAGAGATACGACAGCAACTGCGATCTCATTATTAGTTAAAAGTTCCATAACACGCCTCTAATTGGCTGTCGTTAAAACAAATAAACCTATTAAAATTTTAATGTATTAGAATAGCTAATTACTCAAATTTTATAGTAATAATGAAACGGGAGACATAAAATGTTCGATTTCATGTGCACGTAGTCTGCTCGCAGTGTCCGAATTCTCCGCGAGTTTGCATTCTACTCGGAATATCTTGAGATAGGAAAGTATCGTGTTTCCAATATTCCAAGGGTAGCATCATAAAGGAGGATGAAGAATTTCGAAGTAAAATGAGACAGTGCAACCCTATCTACCTTCCTCCTTTGCTATCTTTAGAATGCGAGATATCGTATTGCCTATCTTCGATACAAATCGAAGGCCTTTATATGGCAAAGCGAAGAACTGAACGAGGCTGGGGATGCGCAGGCTAAGTTGAAAGACAGGAGAGAGGATGGGAGGGCGGAAAGATAGAGGGAGGAGAAAAGAAGCGAAGGTATACCAATGGACTTGAAGAATGTAAGCAAGCAAATGTATAAAAAAGCAGAGAGATAGAGAGAAAAAGAGACTGAAACAAAGTAGCAAACGAGTTCAATATAAGTTATAGAACGTGGAATAGAGAGAAATATAAAAATTCCGCGGAATGGCATGAATTATAAAGATGCAAATGTAGTTGGTATCCACTTTAATGGGCAAATAAAAGTAAAGACATATTTATTTAACTCAGAATTACTAGCATATCACAGTTACGTTTGGATACTGTTCACTAGAATATTAAGAATCATTGCGTCATCCACACGCTTTTAAACTTCATTGACTGTTTTAGGGTGACGCTTTTGGGTTTATTTGGAGCCAGAGCAGAAGAAATTTTTATGGCGGTTTGTTTGTGTCAATCGACTGAGAGTATTATAGATCAAATCAAGATTAAATTTTAAATACGATTATGCGAATGAAAGAACGTTATAATTATAAATCTATATAGAAAAAAGCATGCTTATGTATTAGTACATTAACAACAATCTGTTTAACAATTGGATTAGAATTTTCTTTCCTATTTTCTCTCTAAGTAGTATCACAGCAAATAATGGTAGCACATAGAATAGGACGTCCGAGGTTGAAAGGTCAAATACCGAAGCGTATAAAATAGTTGTAATATTCGGAATAAGAAAAATAAGAAAAATGCCGCAGCACGGGAGTCATACAAAGACAAAGGGCTTGACAAAAGTGAGCAGCGAGGAAGTGGAAAATGAGAGAGTTGGTTGAGATAGAGAGGGAATAAGAGTGAATGCAGTCTGCGAAAAGAACGGGAGACGGGCTGCACGGACGCATAGCAAGCAGCAGCAGTAGAAGTAGCGGTATAGCAGCAGTGGCAAGCGGCAGTGGCGGAAAAGGGTCGGAAATCACTATTATGAATTATGCATGCTAGGAATCGGAGTATACACGCAACATTGATCGCGGCGACGGCGAGCGATGCACACACAGGCACGCACACACATACATACAGCCCGGTGAGCGAGGGAATCAGAAGTGTGCGCTATATTCTCTCCGCCGCGCGTGGTAGAAACCCCGTGCACCACCGCATACTTACCGATAATAACCTTCGGTGCATATACTTAAATGCTTGTACCGAGGCAAAAATTATACCTGCCAATTAGCATTTTAAAATACATGCGATTTTTTTCAGTACCTCGCTTCGCGCGCCCATGCGCGTAAATGTATTATATAATATGCAGTCTTTTCTTTTGACCAGCACGAGCGTTAGCCTTTTCTTACCTTTCTAGGATATATTACATGTGCATAGGTGTGAGTGATTGAGTATCTGCGGGGGAGTGTTTTTGAGAGAATGCGGAGGAAATGCGTTATGTAGGGATAGAGCTTTTCATGCGATGTTTAGTGTCATAAAAAATGCAAATATACCTAGGTATAGTAGCCGGTTTTACCAAGTACACAAGTTTCTTGTACAATCAGCACACTTATGAAATTTGCAGCTTCAACAACAGCTGCAGATAGTAATGCACTGCCATGATGTAAGAGGAAAAAAATATTTTATATGAGTGGCTAAGTAAAACAAGCTCTTCTAAGTTCAACTCTAGCAGTTTTGATAAGGATTTTGATTGTAGAGTGGATCTCAGGTATTAGAATTTATTAATTTCTATAGATTTATGATTTTCTATGCTTAGATGGAAACTATCTGAAAACTATGTTAATATTGAACGAGTGCAAAAGCATCTAATGTAATTAGGTTGAGCTTCTATTACAATGAGAAAGTTTTAAGAAGTTCATGAAACATTAATGTCTTTCTATATCATTTGATTTCTAGTTTACACTATAAGTATACAAAACTCAATCTATTCGAACTTTTTAGGAGGAAAGTATGAGCGTCCTTCTTCCTTTATCATATGAAGTATCACGCAACGGACTAAGCTAATAACGGTTCTAGGTACTGAACTCCTTCTACTCATTGATAACCAGGGTCCAGTATTGCACTTCTCACATCAAAGAAGATAGTTTATATCGAGAAATCAACCGTTACACCACTAGCTATGAATAACTTCCAGAATACAAATTAGATTCGATATGAAAAAATATGTTATTTTATAATGCAATAATTACAGAAAATCCTCACTATTCCTCATTATTCCTATAAATATAGTGAAATAATATTCCAAATCCAAATAGTACGCTACTATTGATGTATTAAAATTTGATCCATTTGCTCAAATGACCACTGTAATATCCGATGGTATGACGAGCCAGGTGCAATAAGATATGCTGACAATACTAAGCATGTAATCAGTCGGGCAGGGCCGAATACCTCAGTTGGATATAGTGTTCCACAAGCGGTTCGATCAAAATTACACTAAGCAATACCTTTTTATTCCTGCTCACAGTACACCACTATTCATACTTAAACAACGTTTACAAACAAATGTGCAACATTATGGCCCAAAGTGTACAAATGCAAGTTCTAACTGAGGTTTAGGTAAATTTAAATAAGAATTTCCATACTAATTTGTCTTGAAAATTTATGAAATCTTTGAATTAATACTTTGCTGTACGAACTTTTTTGTTTTGAATGTAGCATGATTTATTACAACATTATATGCGTAACGTTTAAAATAGGTTTTCATCTTTAGATTTAGTGATTTTCACGATTTATATAGAATTATTCAAAAGGGGATAAGGCACTGTCCATCGATGAGATTTTGATGAAGCTTGTACGGATTTTCTATAGGATGAATGAAGCACATTGTAGAGGGTATATACTATACTCCCTTATCCGTTTCATCACTATAGACACGAATCAAGTATGATTCTTAAAATAGCTATTATTCATATATAAGTATTGATGAACCATACAAGTAAAATTAACCTTGATTATAAAAATATCACACACGCGTAATACGATATTTCCATATACCAATTACTTATTGCAATAATTACAGTACTAGACATTTTCACGTTGGTTTTATCAACGTCTTATTAATTTCTTATATAATATGCAATAAAAAAGGGTACCAGTACACACTAGAATTCTCAGTATCAAATAATTATCATCAGCAAATCTTCTGAACGATTCCCTTTCAATTTTCAGGCTTCTCAAAGCTATTCTTTTAAAAGCCCAATAATCCTCGCACAGCAAATAGAGGTAAAAAGTGCCCTGGAAACATCGGAAAACGTAAAACAAGGAGGTCCACGGTGGGCGTACAAATATTAAAGCCGAGAGCCGCGGTAGCATGATAAGTAAATGAACAGCAGGAACCTCGGCACGCACGCAGCAGCAGCAACAGCAGCAGCAACAGCAGCAGCAGCAGCGCTGCAGGGGCTCGGTCGGCGTCGAAGAGCCGCGGCCGCCTTTGAAGATCTTCGATGACAAGCGATCGATACAACATCCACGAGCCCTGCTCACCTGTCTAAGACACGCGACCCTCGCCAATCTGCAGATTGCCGCGCCGCCTTCCCCCCGTTTATTTATACATACAATAGAGCTTCCTCTAGACTTGCATATATATATACACACAGCGAGACACACGTAGCGATCTAAAGCTGAGCGCGAGGCGATAAAAGGAGTCGTGAGCATCGTCGCCGAGCTGATCGATATCAAGTCACGAGCGGCAGCAGCAGCAGCAGCAACAGCAACAGCAGCAGCAGCAGCGCGTCATCGGCCTCTCGACCCAGTTGGGGCCACTTGTATGTATACATGTATATGCGCGCCGATTGACCCAGAAAGTCGCTCCTCCGCAGGGTTCAATCAACGGGGGGGAGGTACACCGGTGACGAGAGGTATGGGCCGCGCTCTCCTACTGCTGCTGCATGCCGCTGAATTAAGCTCTCTGCAAGCGCGCGGCAAATTAATTAGCCGCTAGCTGTGGCTGTGCAGCAGGGGTGGTGGAGACTGCAGCCGTCGCTTCTTGTGCTGTTCTCTCTCTCTCTCTCTCTCTCTCTCTCTCTCTCTCTCTTGCTGCGTCGCCACTATGCGCGTATATATATGCATGTACGTAGGCGATAGCGTGCGTTGGACTCCGCAAGTTTACATTCCATTAATACGCAGGCAGTTGAGAGCTTTCTATTTTTAAGCTGCGGCTCGCGCTGAATTGTTGGTCGTTAGGATCTGTGGGTGTGTGCGCGCGCGCGCTTTTTTTGTTAGAGCTTGCTTCGCTTTAATAGGCTTTCCGCGTGGCTTTGTGCGCTTGTTTAGAGTTAGAAAGGTTTAGGGGACTTGAGTTTATAGCTAGAAGATTTGCACTTTTGTATCTGTGGTCTGGATAAGCGCTTCCGCACGATGCGGGAAAGATGGACAAAGATTCGAAAATGCCGTCGCAAAAACGTATCGCAATTTTCGTACGTTTTTTGCACAGGCATTAAAGTTGAGTTGAAGTTCATTTTAGTTGCCGTATAGTTAATTAATGTAGCTCGAAAATAGTGTTAAAATTCCCTTTCCATGAGAGACAAGAACTTTTTATTTATTTATTATATTAGAAATGTACTGATGCTCTTCTCGGCAGGAAGAAAAAGAAATGTTGAAAGTCAATTATTCACTTAATCAACTGAACTTAGATTAATTAAATTTAAGTGTTTGATGTTCTAGCACGAATAAAAGATACTTATCAAAGTTCTGCAACAGAATGAAACTCATTATCATGGAAATAAAATTTTGAAGTAACTTCGATTGATGTTTAAACTTCCTAAGCAGTAAACACTTGTATTAGCCAGGAAAATGAGTTATCAATTTTGCACACCTATTTTCTGGTAAAAAAAAATCTGTTGGATTCAATAATTCATATAAATATGCGCATTGGATCCATTTGAGATTTAAAGCACCAAAAAGTGAACAGAGAGTTTTTTTTTTATTTGCTTTATTGATTTGCATTTTAATAAATGGTGAAATCTATAGATACTTTCAACGTTTCTATCGTTATTTCTTTATATTATACAAGCGTTATTGATTTCAACATTTTTACTATTAGGTGCACAACTTTGCTTCCGCCGATTTTTTCGAAAATTTGAGGCTTTATTCTGAAAAAGTGATTAGCTGTTTATGATTCAAAGTATTGTCCGTCACTAGCCACTACTTTTTGCCATCTTTCGGGCAATTGTCGGATACCATCTCGAAAAAACGATGCGTCTTTTGAGGCGATCCACAAATCGATCCATTCTTTGAC
>UELV01178367.1:12535-24035 GCA_900490015.1 Megastigmus stigmatizans | reverse complement strand
GTTTTCAATATTTTTAAAGCATCCCAAAACTAAAAATTAAAAAAGAAGCTATTTATTCATATATTTCTAAGAGTTGGTCGTAAAAAAATTTAATAAAGATTTTTATTATAAATATAAACCATATTTTATTTTTAGAAGGTATTTTTGTAGGTTAGGTTATTATTGATTATTTTATAACAGACATACATATCAGAATAAATAATTAAATTTTTTTCATATATACTTTTCAAAAGTAGAAATATTATTATTTCTACTTTTCAAATATCGGGATTATATTTTCTACTTTTCTAAAGTAGAAATATTATTATTTCTACTTTTCAAATATCGGCATTATATTTTCTACTTTACTAAAGTAGAAATATTATTTTTTCTACTTGTCATATATCGGCATTATATTTTCTACTTTACTAAAGTAGGAATATCGCACTTTCAACTTTACTAAAGTAGAAATATTATTATTTCTACTTTGCAAGTATCGGGATGACTTTTTCTACTTTTCTAAAGTAGGAAAATCACACTTTCTACTTTACTAAAGTAGAAATATTAATATTTCTACTTTTCACGTACGGGATGACTTTTTCTACTGCTCTAAAGTAGGAATCTCTCAAATCTACGTACGAATCTCAAAAATTGACAGATTCCTACTTTGCTAAAGTAGCAATCTGTCAATTCCTACTTTTTTGCGTCAATTTTTCTACTTTGGGGTTTAGAGTGTCAGAATCAAAAGTTGAAAGATAATAAAAAATAGAGTGCTTTACAAATTCATAAATTAAGTGTATACAAAAAATTATTTGATATTATTTAAAAGTAGAATTTTACGCTCGTGTTGCGAACATTGTGTTTCGTCATAGTTGGCGCAAAGTACGTGAATAGGTTTATGCGTTTTTTAAAATTTTTACCAATTTTTTACTTAAAGTCCACTAATCATAAAGTGTAACTTTACGTTCGCAACGCATAAATGTATTCGTTGCGCACAAATGTATACTTTATGCCTACTATAACGAAAATTATTATTTTATTTTACTTATACATAAATTTATGAAATATATCAAATTATCAGATTTGTCTTACCTAAACAAGCTACTATGACTAAAGTCATGACTATCCATGTCACAACACTTGCTAATAAGTGAAAAATGGCAATCATAAAAAGAGATAAAACTGAAAACCAATAAATAATTTGTAAAAGTACTATAGAAGTTATTTTAAAATTAAAGACGCATTTAAGTACATACCAAAAGATAAGAATGATAGTGCCAAAATTTCTCTCCAAGTCTTATACAAGTCTCCTAAAATTTGCTCAATAGTATCCCAAGAGTTAATTAAACCATATAAATTAGAAGCTATTGACTTTGTAGCTTCAGTAACTGCTTTAGGAATGCACCGATTAAGTATGGGTTTGCTATCGTAAACTGGAGTTACTGGACAGGAACCAGTTGTAATTTTCATATTTCCAACATCTTTGCAAGCACTAAAGCCACTTCCAGGCTTGTCATGGCACAATTGTGAGCCAGTGTCTTCATAAAATTTGCACACATCAGTCATATTATTTAATAACCTATCCGGGCATTTTTTAACACATATTTTCAAGGATTGTTTAATTTTGGTAACATCTAAGAAGAATAAGTATCTGGAATTTGGTAAAAAGTTTGGCTTATAAAGAAAGTTTTAGTTTCATTTTAATTAACTAATTTTTTTTAAATGTAAAATTCATTGCAAAATATAATTAATTCAAATGAAGTTTTATAAAATTCCATCCATAATTCATAAAATATTTGAAGATAAAAATGTCAGTGAGTTATGGATGGAATTTTATGAAACTGAAATCACATAATGTTTATATCATTACCAAGGAGCTAACAGTTTTTTTTAAAAATTATTATCAATATATTTCGTTAAATACCTAAATTGGTAAGATAAAAATCTTTTTGACTCTAGCACATATCCTTAAGTATGTTATTATAAAGCATATCAATAAGTGGAAGTTTATTGCAATTATTAATATTAATAATATTTTATAATTATAAATTTTAAATAAATTAACAATTAAATAATCTTTTAGTACTTACGGCTTATCACTAGTATCTTGTCCCGAAAGTTCCATACTTCCGAATTTTGGATTATTTTTAACACCACAAGTATTACCAAAACTATCATATCCATTTATAAGCCTTATAGGATTACCATATACAAATGCAAATGCTGCTATTAAAATCTGTAAATAATACAATTAAATGATTAAATTATAATTTTTTGTGCCCTAATAATATAAAAGATATCATTTATTTTGATATTTTTTTGTTCTAGAGTTTTAAAATAAAACTAAATAATAATTTCAACTACATTTTTTTTAAATTTTTTATGTAATCAACATTCTTAAAGTTAATCAAATCACAAAAATTAATTTAATTTTTTTTTTAAATGATTACAACTAATTTTATAGAATTATTAATATAAATAAGTAGGTGTTTGATCTATATATATAATATAAAAATCATAAACAAAATTCAGCGTGAGAAAATTTATGCTTCTAATAAAAAAAATCAATATGACATGAAACTTGCTAAAATATTTATGTACTTGACTGCTCTACATTTCAGTCTTTATACTTAAATTAATATTTTACATAGTATTCTTAAAATAAATGTAAAATATATAGTATAAATATTAAAAATGTTTAATAAAGACTTTTTATCAGTTATAATTAAATAACTATTTATTAATTTGATTTTTTTGTTTGCTCCAATTTTATTTATTTCACACTAAATTTGAAAATTTTTTATCTGCTGGTTTAGCTAAAAGGTAGAGCAATAATAGCCAATACATAATGAAATGAAAATTCAAGATTGCTTGAGTCATTAGTGTTAATATTACATTAAGTAATTACACTCTTAACAGAATTCTTAATCAATGTCATAAAATGAAGACTTTCCTTTATTAGTTTATTAAAAATTGTGCATATAAAATCATTTTCATTTAATTTAGATAAAAGTGAAATAAATTCAAAAATAAAGAGAAATGTGTCATGAACATATATGTAGACTTGACAGCAATTATATTACTATTGAGAAATCAATATTACAAAGTAGTTAATAAGACTTGATTGTAGATAAACATAATAAACACCTATACTACAAAATACCTGGCACTGTATTTTTAAATTTTCACACTATAATTACAGGTGCTAAAGTTCTAACTAATCACCCTTGATTAAAAGACTTACGAAAACATGACTGCCTAGTGTGAATAAATAAATTACATTGTCTCAAAGTAAATCCGGCTATTTTCCCTTAAAAAGAGCAAATGAAATCTATAACTACAAACTAAATTCAAATTGATTCAGAATACTTAATATAGAATTATTACTTTTAATCAAATATTTTAATTTTTTTTAATTTTAAACTTACTTTTCACAAATTATAATATTAATAGTGATTTAAATTTAACTTTTATTCAACTATAAATAGTAAGTTACATTAGGAGTTTCCCAAAACATTAATTTGCAATTATGAATATATATGTATAAATGGCTTTTTATATTGTGCACATAATTATCACAACAATAGCAACAAACATTAACCTACTTAAACAAAAGAATATACCGTCTACAGTATATAAGATTACTGTGCATTAATGACATAATTAAAAGCTTCCTATAATTGTATAGCAGCGTAAGAGCCGCTAAAGTAATAAGAAACTTTCAGTCGAGTTATGTACATTCAAAACATTTTCAAATCTAGTACTTATAATTGTAACTTAATTAATCGCATGCATATATATATACACATAAACAAGGAATGCAAGGCCTAGGTTATGATCGGCGTACCATCAGAAACCAAAACGCTATGAAAAGACAAAGCCAGAAGATGTCGGTGCATCCTCTGACCCTCGGCGTCTCCGTGCGCTGTTGCTCCTCGTCGTCCTCAGCGGTGCAGCAAGCCATCTTCGTGCGCTTCTTCGCGGTCCAAAAGTTAATATGAACGAGACACCAATCACCGCGTATACGCGTTAATATCTGTACAAATTACAGCGGGCGTTTATGTATGACGAAGGAAAAAAAGGCGCGGAATGAACTCAGTCTCCGGAACCTCGCACGAGTCACTCAAGTCACGACTCACGACATACACACACTTATGCACGAAGACGACGGCATTCGGCAACGCGGCGCGGCGACCAACTGTCTCTTTCTATACTTCAGGCGTTCATTGTTGATTCTAGAGGATTGCAGCGAGTGACTCGCGCAATAATTGGACCCTGAACTATCATGGAAAACAGAATTTTTCTTTTGCATTATCTATACAAACATTTTTATTTTCCATCAATTGGTTGAATGTTTTACAATAATAATTATTGTTTGTACCATAGTAACATCATATTGACATTAGAAATAGAATATCTAAGAATCAATGATGCACTTGCTTAGGTGATCAGGGTGCTGAATATTCTGCGTACGAGCATGACGGTAACGCCGACAATACCGACTGCGTTACCATGACGACGAGCTTGTCTGTATTAGTGTGCGGCATTTTTTTGCCATTCGCTAAAATTCGTATATAAGTATGCTTTCACACCCCCTACTCACAGTCCAACTTGTAAGTCGTGAGCGTGAGTCAAAGCTATATAAAATCATGTATCTATACATAAGCAATCGTAATTTCATTTGCAATACTTATAATACGATTGAGCCAAGCTGCAAAAAAAATGGATAATTTTTATTTTAAAGTTGTTTCCAGTTTCTACATTGCAAGTATTTACAAACATCCAGGTTGTGTCATCAAAAGCAGCTTTATTTATATCGAGCTAATCAAATTTACAATTTACTCAACAAGAATTTTTAATACTAAATGAGCTACTTTTCATTAAAAAAATTGAAGCAATTAAAACACCTTAACCTACATATTTCTAGAATAGCTGTTAATAAAAAGGGGATTTTAATACTGGACTATTTTATTGCAACTATTGATCTAAATTTATAGTCGCAACTCAATCTTGGCTTGAGTTAAAGTCTACTCGTTCGATCTCAAGATCCGTCAATTTCGTCTTATATACATTACTGTACTTAATATACAGGATAAGAAAAACACTGCTGGTCTACTTGAAATCGTGTGAAACTCGTACTTAAAATTTGAAATTGAATTAGAACTGTACTTATAAATGTAGACCCTAAGTACTTCCTATGAGTATAGGTGTGCAACACCATAGAGAGAACAGTATAAAGATTTGGATAAATTAATGGCGATATACCTGATTTTGCATTAATCCATAGTTTTCCCAAATTTCTTTATGTAATAAAAATAGCTTAATCTTGAATGAATTTTGGGATTACTCTTTCAGGTCTCATTTTGATCAAAATGAATAAATGAGGTTAGTGATATCAGAATGGATTTCTTTGAACCTGCATTTATACCTTTTAAATTTTAATGATTATATATCTTTAAAAATAAAAAAGTTACACCGCTTCAAAGTTCTTGTGATGTCACATTGACATCACGGCTTTATTTGAAGAGTTGACCAATTTTCTAGCGGAAATAATTTCTGTGTCATAATGTTCTAAACTGTGCAGAAATGTGCCTATAGATGTAAAAAAATGGGCCAAAATATGCCCAGGTACACAGAATTGGGATATTTGGCATACTTTAATAAAGATCAGCATAAGTAGTTAGAGACTGTTAAGCACAGACATTATTTTAAAAGTATCAAATAATTTTTCTAAGGTTTCTGCATGTATATTCTTGTGTAAGTTTATTATAATAAATAGCTAGTACATTAAGTACGTTACGCTCATGTGACGTTTTTCACTCGAGCGGAGCCAGTTTTAAAATTTAAATATATTAAAAAAAATTCTTAAAATTCTTAAATTACCGACTACTCATTGGTGTTTAAAGACACTTTTAAGTGGGAAAAATCGAATCGTGTGCGTTTAATCTTTAGCAAAAAAACTTTAATCTATACATCCTGTTAAAATATTAAAATTAATTGGGTAATAAAATACGCAACTGCAAAGTTCACTTGTTGCTCATATAAATTAAATTAATGTTATTTTATGTTCAGTGAGAATCACCGATCAAATAAACTTCTTATTAAGAAAACTCAAAAAATATACAGATAATCTCTTATTATTATAAGAAAAGAGCATACAATTCCATTATCAAAGTTGAGACACTGACACAGTAGTTTCAAAATGTTATTGGAACGGAAACAAAAGCGTATATAAGGTACATTATATTATTCCGATTGGCTTTCGGTCAACTTCGGTTATCTTCGTCCGCCAATCCAAATATCACAGAGTTACGCGCTCTTCCCAGTTCACTGGCTGAAATATTACGATATATATATATATATATATATATATGTGTGTGTGTGTGTGTGTGTGATATAGGGACCTGCTGTAGTGGCGTAGTGCTGTGCCTGTGCTGTAGCTATAGTGCTGTTGAGTGTTGTGTAATTGTGTTAATGTGTTCGATCGCACACACACATCGGTAAACTAAACACACAGACAGAAGTGAGAGAAGAAAAAGAGTTGCGAAGAAGGGGAGAGAAAGACAGAGCCACCGCGAGAAGTATCTGAGACTGTAGAGAGACTATAGAGACTCCCTAGTATAATTTGTTGTGTGCGCAAAAAGACACTGACGCTCTTACTGAGAACAGTGAGAGCGTGTATTTTTTCCCAGCGGCTTGTATCTAGTCGCAAATGGTGGCTGCTGCATTTATGATGTTGCTCGACCATTGATCGTCTCCGCGCGCACGCTCGCGAAAAACACGCTGGAATTAACCAATATCGAGATACAAATTGTATGCACGTGAAGCTGATCCACAGAGAGAGAGAAATAACGCTTTCGAGAAAACGTGTAGTATTGCAGAACTAATTAAAAAAAGGGGGGGTTGTTTGTGAACGATATCAGATACAAAGGCGGTGAAAGATGGTGAAGTTGCCGAAGAGGTTCAGCGTCGGCGAGCGGGTCTTCGCCAAGGTTCGAGGTTATCCGCCTTGGCCAGCGAAAGTAAGTTTTGTTTTGTTCCTTTCCATATTCTGTTTGAAAATGTTTAGCTTTGGTAGACACCGATTGGTGAAGGTTAGGATGCTGTACGACTAAAATCTAAGCGGTACAACTTTTGTGCTTATCTAGAATGCAAGTCTTTGTTTCATTTTGTGTAAACTTTTGTTTACTCACTGTACTGCATGGAGAAATTATTTTCGAGCTTGTATTGAAAAGGAAGCCTTTTTAAATATTCAAAAGGAATGAGTATGATTTTTGTAACAATTATGTCGATTTTAATGTTACGTTTTTGTGTTGCAGATACAGAATATTACAGATCCAAATACAAAACATGCGAAATATCACGTCGTATTTTTTGGAACAAAAGAAATGTGAGTTATTATTAATTTTATATTTCCAGTGCATGTTAATAATTTATGTTTTCAATAATTGTTATTCTATTGTTATTTAAATTTGTTATAATTGAATAGAAATACTAAAAGTTGGTGTAAATTGTACAAATGTATTTCATCTGTGAAAATCTTATAAATGGTAATAGATTATTTTTTTAACCTTATGCTTGTGAAACCAATTGATGATACAGTTTGCATCAGAACCTATAAGTACAAAAACATTAAGATTATAATAGTTTAAAGTATGTTAATTAAGTTTAACTTACATTACTGATCCTGTATTTATTGATATTATGAAATATTGTTTTAATTAAAAAACTTATTCCCTAATACCATTATCTTCTAGAGTTTTAATATATATTAAGCAATAAATATGATTTCAGTGGGACCTGTAAAATTGAAGATTTGTTCCAGTATGCAGATAACAAAGATAAATTCAGTAAACAAGTGAGACGAAAATATTTTCACGAAGGTATACAGGAACTTGAAGAAGATTTAAAAAGAAATCCTAATCCAGCTTCTGTTAACTCTTCAAGAGGTAAATTGTAGTACAAGAAGTTTTGTACAAAAAAATAGTTTCTAGGCCTAATTTAATTATTTAAATATGAATATTTTAGACTCAGAGACTACTGAAAATGTACCTGAAAATGTGGGAGAAGATGCTGATAAAGACAATGAAGCTGTTAATGCAAGTTCGTTTGGAGATGGTGATACAGAAAGTGGAAATCTGGTTATTGATGAAGGGGATAAGAAGAAAGCAGTGAAAAGAAAATCACTATTAGTACCAAGCACACCTGTAAGTTTCAATATGTTTAAATCACTTTTGAAAAACCATAATTAGTAGTATAACTTCTACATTTTTTTTATTATGTGAAATCTTTTTAACCCTTGGAGTACACACAGGCTCTGTCAGATCCTATCCTTTTTTGAAAAAAAATTGCTTATTCAGGATGCATTTTTTCTAATATTATAACCATTCAATATTTACAATATTTTAAAAAGACCTGAAATTTTTATTCGGCTAAGTAATTTTGTAATGTCATTTTGCACAGGAGCTCATAGACCCAGTATGTGCTCTGTGATTGAAAAAATAGGTGTGTACTCCGAGGGTTCAATTCAAACTAATTTAATTTTGTACAATCAATTTATCCATATTTTTGTTGGACTTAAAAGTTAAATGCAACATTTTGTAAAGAAAACTATGATGCTTAAATAGTCCTAATATAAACATAGGAGTTGCCGACAGGTTATTATGAAGCTTAATTGGCTTGTGCGATTACTCCTTACATTAATTTATTGCAATCACTTAAAATGAATACAAATAATTTTTTTTTTTTCATTTTAATACATATTCTGTAATCTAATTTTCTTGTGAAGGATGTTGCTGAAGTAAAGAAGAAGCGAGGACGAAAAAGTATGTCAGCTATCTTAGCAGAAAACACATCGAAACAGGATACATCTCATGATTCACAGGATGAAGACTCAGAAAAAAAGGTTGTTAGTCGCAGTGGTCGAAAAATAAAACCTAAAAGATTCCATGATTTTTCTGATGCAGAAGTTCCAATCGCTCAAGACTCTACTAAGAACGGTAAGTTGTGCATTAAAACTTTTATATGACTTCCATATTTTGCACTCATGATAAGTTGGTTTGAAATAGAAATGTTAGAAAATATGAGTAAAAAAAAGTTTAAAACTATATTTTTTAAACACGATTATTAATCTTTTACATTTATTGCAATTGTGGATCATCTTCCGATACCTTAGTTTTTTTTCTGATCACAAACAATAATATTTAAGGTACGAGCAGCACAAAAAATGATAAATTACATTATGTGGCGAAGAGAGAAACTGAGATTGCAAGTAATGAAAACGAATCAAGAAATTCGGAAAGCGACGAAACCCGAAAATTAACGACGGAACAGTTGCAAAGATTAGTACTCTTAGAACAACTTCGTTTAATTCGTTTACAAGCAGCCCAATACCCTACTATTGTTCCTATGATGCTATCGTAGATAAATTTTGCAACTTCATTATAAATCAATAACTTTATGCACTAACTTCAGTATTATTTTCCACGGTTTTCTACATAATTTATCTTTCTATTAAGACAGAAAACTTATTTATTTATCGAGAAATATATTTATAAACTATTTAATAACATATGAATAAAGACCTATTTTTTTGTTTATAAATCAAGTCTTATATATTATTTCACAGCTAAAACTTATAACACAGCTAAAAAAGTAATCTAATAATATTATATATAATTTTTAAATGGGGCTGATGCAAATATTTGTTATAGACATGAAAAGCCGTACAAAAGTTAAAATTGAAGAATCCAATGAGAACCAGGAATCGCCAATTGCACCTATTAAAAAGAGAATGAGCATTGAAAGTAAGTCAAATAGTTAAGATGGTTATTAGAATCAGAACCGGACAAATTTATAACAAATTTTTTCTCATATTTTTAAAATTGATATATTCGAATTTTGATTGTATTTAACTCAATTTAAAGTCCAACCAAATTTAAAGGACATATACTGCAGTATTATTTTAAAATTAGAAATTTAAAATGCTTCATTTTTTAATAATTTATTCTTATACAAAATAGATTACATTTTTTTCTTATAGTCATGCTAAACTATTTATTCCATACTTTTAAATTGAATCGGCCTTTCAGTAAAATAAATATGACAGTGAAAGTAGATAAAAATGTCATTTGGTACTTACTTCATAGAGATAAGAAATTAATAAAATCTATTTATATTTTATAAAGTATTTTAATATCATTTGACTAAACCATCTAATAACATTTCTTGATTATCTTGTTCACTAAAATTGATTTATTTTTAAATCCAAAAAATATTTTCAAATACATGACTTTTTGCAAGACGCAACACTATTTTAAAATGAAGTTATTATATTTTATTCCTTTCAAACTGTGTCAGCCATTTTCTTGAGCATTTTGATAAATATTTATGCTATGCAAAACAATTTTATTTCCAATTGAAAAAGAAAGTTTTTGCTACTAAACGTAATTAAATATTCCAACTTCGTTCAGCTCTCTTTTGCAAAAATTGTTAAAAGTATAAGTAAAGAAAAATTCGAATCAATTAACGCTGTTCTGAAAGATTGAAAATCCACATAAGATCTAAAATGAAACAAATTATTAAAATGTCCAGCTCTAAGCGAGCCGCTAGATAGCCGGTCGATGTCGTCTCCGGTGCTGATTCTGAAAAATTCGCTTTGCAGGCAAAATCAGCACGGAGGACGCATTAATAAGCGAGACTATCGTAGACGCGAGAGCAAGCCCCGGCTACTCCGGGCGCTTGCTATTGGCGCGTACGTGCGCTGGCGCACTTGTAGGTATTAAGCTAGATGTTGATAGGCCGGACAGGTTTGAGAGTGAGGCGGCCCGGGCCCGCTGGGACCTGTCCGTCGCACGCAATGCCATGCGATTGAAAGAGCAGCTTGAGAGCGGCGATATCGATACTGAGCTAATTAAAGATTCTTTAGACTTCAATGTACATGTTCCAGAAGACAGGACAGCCCAAGCCAAAGATGACGCCGAAACCCGGAATCAATTTAGGTTGAGGTAAGATTTATGTTTATCGTTTAAGATTAGTAAATTTTCTGTAGTTGAAAATTGTTAAGCTTGCAAAAGGACTCGTTTAAATTAGCTTTAAAACAGTCTGATAATGATTTGTAATAATTGTAAGTAATAATAGTTTTCTAATCATTCTTAGGCAACTATGATTTTTATAAATGTTTGAATCATAAGATTTTAATTTAGCCATTTAGATTTCTTTAATATAAAAAAGAAAATTTAATTTTTATTAAAACCGTTAATTTATTAAATAATCTTAGTTTTTTATAGCTTTTTTTTTAATATAGAAATGAATATCTTTATTAATAAAAAGAAATTATTAATCTTTTTGGTAAGGTTCAATTTTGCAAAAAAAAAACAATAGAACTTCATTTTCTAATTCATTCATTATTCTCTTTTTGCATTGTACAGTACACATAATGAAACTAGGTATGTTAGTTTAAATTGTTATCACTTATACCTAAGTACTATCGTTAAAATTGACAGTAAATTAAATTTTTTAA
>UELV01178367.1:1503-12515 GCA_900490015.1 Megastigmus stigmatizans | reverse complement strand
AATTTTTTAAAAAAATATTTAAGGTTATAAAGTAGAATTACAGCACATGAAATATTATGTAAATAAATGTTTATATTTTTCAAAAAAAAATTTCATCATTTCTACTACCTATGTATAAAATTATAACATATATAAAGTTTTATGCAAATAATGAAAAAGTTTTTTTGTAAAATGAAAAAATTTATGCTATCATTTATGAAAAATTATATTATATAATGTATTATGTTATAAATTTATTTACTCATAATGTAAAATAATCAGCATAATCTTAACTTATCAATACTATTAGATTTAGTATTAATTTATTATATGTAATTAATGTAATTTTTGCAAAGGATGTCTTTTTACTAGTAATGTCTAAAATTCTTTCATGTCAGAATAATTTTTATATGATTGCTGAAACATTTATTTGTATTTTTACAGGACGTTGCGTACTGAATCACATATAATGTTTCTGGATACACAAATAAGGTCAAGTCTTGGTCTTGATCAAGCAAATGCAGATGAATGTTTGGAAGCGATGGATCAGATTTTAGAACTACAAATCTCTCCTTTAATGCTCAAGAAACATTCACATGTTGTAGAAACTATCAAAAGGGTAAATATCATTTTTTTTTTTTTGTAAAAAGCACCTAAATTTTTATTTTTCTAAACAAACATTAATTTTCAGCTGAGACGATACGTTGGCAATCTGCCAGATTGGAAACTTACAGAAGAAGAAACAGTGAGTGTTCCTTATTTTAATATTAATAGTATAACAATTTTAAAGAATATATTTTGGTGTAATTAAACTACATTACTATTTTATCTTTTAGACTATTTTTAAAGAAAAGGCAGACCAAATAAAGAAAAAAGCTGAAGTTATCTATGATAAGTTCAAAGTAAGTTTTTTTGTGTTTATGTTACTATTTTTCTTTCTTTTAAAAACATTAAAATGCTATGATAACATTACAAAATCCAATGCTTTTAAAAATTTTAGTATCTACATGTATAAAAATAATTTATATACCTATAAAATTTAACTGAGAATTTTTATAATAAACAATTTTCAAATACTTAGTTTGAAATACTTTAATTTTATGTTCGTTTCTACTTTTAATTAAAATATCTTTCGTTTTTGAGAGCTATACTATTAAATGCTATTTCATTGAAATAGGTATTATTTGAATTTCTAGATAAATTTTGTAATTAGTAAAATGCATAAAAAAGTAGAATAATATATACTTATTTTTGTCTAGTCACTATTTACCATTCCTGAAGGTCAATCTTTTTGGGCCACCTTCACTGAACAAATGGAACAATTTAAAGAAACCACTAAAGATATGACTCCTGAAGAACTTTTTTCACTTTTAGCTGATCCCACAGGTATTAACAATAATAAACACTTTTTTTTAAAAAATTATTTCATAAATTCAAAAAAATATTTAATTTTTCTATTTACTAATTTTAGAATCACTGAAAACCACAGATGAGAGTAGTACAGAGACAGTCATGAAGATTGAAAAAAGTGAGCCCTCCCTGGATTCATCGTCGAATAAAAATGTTTCAGTTACAGAATCTGAGACAAAGTAACATTCGTAAAAACTTTGTGATTGCTAATTGAACTTTTCTCTTAAGAACGACGAACTTTCATCGCACGGAAAAGGGCGATTTCTACTTACTGACGACAATCGATTTATAAGATCGAAATGAATTTATGCATTATAAAGTTAACACTTTCTGTATAAATTGGAATTGTGTCGTCGATCAGAGAACGCTTTTCTTCGTCCCTTATAATAATGTGGATTGTACTGTCAGGTATAGGGATAGGTTAATTTAAATTAAAAATTATTTCATTAAAAATGTATATTACAAATTTTGATTTGCAATTCATTTACTTTTTTACAAGATATTTATTTACTATAAGTAAAAAAAATAAATGTTGACTTTTAGCAACTTCAAAAAAGCAAGAAAAAGTTGTAATTGATAAATATGATCTTTGTAAATAATATTTCAAGGATAAAGAAAAGTTTTATTTAACAAACTGCATCGATATATTTATAAATATATATATTATAAATTAGAATGCATATCTAACTATCCAAATTTCTTTTAAAAAGTATATCTGAAATTTATTGTAAATCAAAAGATACTTTTAATTTTTCTTTTAAATTAACAACCTATTCTTAATTAAATGTTATATGTAAAGACTTGTTTGAACAGTATATTCATCAAGGGTTTAGGAACTGTTTTCTTTTTTTATATTTTGTGTCGTTTAAAAGTTTAAGAATCTCTTGGGCAAAAATTTAAACCAGAGTTGCTATTTATGGAATTTTTTCTTTCACGTCTCAAATTTTAATTATAATGTATGTATAGAGCTAAAAAATTACTTGGAAGTCTTTAAGATTCGAACTTAAAGTAAATCTTAAAACGCCAATTTCTATTTCATAGGATTTATCAAATTTACATGCCTTTGAAATTTAACCATTAAAAATTCCTGGCAGCACTGCTTTAGATAAGCCAAAGAGAATTATAATGCACATCCAACAATTTTCATTGTAAACTTGGTCAAACTTATAGTACATTAAGGGCGTCGTGATATGTATTTACATTTACACCTTATCGTTTATATTATAACAATAATAGTGCAGATACGCTAATTACAAATTTCGTCGAAAACTTTGTAATCGATAGATAATGATCAGATGTAAATGTTAATATTTTTATTTGAATCTATTACAAATTGTGATATTTCGCATCATTAAGATCATCATGTATAATGTAAATTTATTAATAGAACTCTATAAAGCAAATATTATTTTTAGCACATTCTGATGTTTGAAAACACTTTTTAAAAAGTAGGTAAGTTTATATTTCTTTGTATAAGAGTATTGTGCATATAAAAAGACAGGTATTTTATTCAAGTAATACAAATGAAGAAGTCGGTCATTATCATTCACTTGCAAAAGGCGAATGATCAGCACAACGAATATTTTCAGTTGTGTTCCCGTATAACTCTACGTTTGCAGATCCCACCTATACATATTCTCTTGGCTTACTCATCTCATTTTTTAATGATAGAGGCGAGAGAATATATAAGTTCAAAACTGTTAAATCTATCGAGTTTTGATATGACGAAGTAAAAATTAAAAGAAAAAACAATAATAGTATAAGATAGTATAATAATGAGAATTCAATTGTCATACTCTTCGGAATAAGTCTGTACGAAAGATATTTTGAATAAAAACTGTTACGAGAGAGTTGTAATGTATTTTGCACGCGTACATAATGTTTCGAAAACTTTTTTTATACCTAACCATTCAACAGAATTGAATTTTTATTTCTATTATATACGATATCTATAGGGAAATTTTAATAACAGTTTAAAAAGAAAGAATTAAATTTTCAAGGATATATTTCTAAATTTTAATTGTGGGTGAAAAATATAAAATCGTACATGTTATTACTGAAATGGTAGAAAGAATGTCAAAATACCAGTAAGTGACGTTCAGTCATAGGTAAAGTTTATTAGGAAACAATCGTATCAATAAACTTTCTGAATCTTGTCAAAATAACGTAAAATTAATTGCAACTTTCTACTTCTTGCCCTTCTTCTTTTTCTTCTGAGCCTCCGGCCAGGGGAAACCACGACAGATCAGCACATCCATGATATTGTGACAGGTGTAGTAGGCGTTTTCCATTACCTCATCGTTAAAAATGTCCATGGCGAATTTCGCCTTTCCTCCGCTGCGTTTCGTTCCCTTCGACTTTTTCCCACCCTTAGACTTTCCTTTGCCACCGCCACCATTGCCATTTTTTCCGTTTTTGCCATTTTTCTTGGCCGTCGACTTTTTTCGACCCTTGTCCGTCATGTTGATCCGCGATTATATCCCCTTCTGGAATAAAGAAAAGTAATAAAGTAAAGAAATAAAGTAAAGATAAATGCATAATGATCATCATTTCTTTTTCACTAGAAAAGCTTTTGTAGAAGGGAACCGAGGTTGTCATTTCTATATATTTGTTTTATAGAAAAAAGCAGTATATTTTTTTTATCAGCAATATAGTTTATCAGATTAAACGTACAGAAAAACTGCTTTACGTTCCATAATCGATTAATTTTCATTTTTCATCATTTTATATCTTGTCATGATTTTCCTTTTTTTTCTACAATTGATCTTGAATTGATAGAATTTGATGCGTACTAAATACATTTAAAAATTGTAAGCTTTAAAATGGCTTTACTTCTTCCGAAATTTTTTCCTTTATAATACGGAGTTTTAATTTAAAAGATTAAAATGCTATCGTTGAAAGGATGCTTGTCAAAGTCTTTTTTATCGATTCCATAATTCAACTATTATTCTGTCTATTTCGATCTTTAGTTTTGCTTAAAACCTTTTATACATCGCTAATGGATGCTGTTATCTGATAATGATAAAAAAAGCATTTACTCATAGCTTACTTTTAGAGTGGTTTTAATTCCGGAGATATCTTTATGAAATGTAAATAATCAAAATACCTACGTTGGTCAAAAATAAGTTCATCGACATTTGTGAAAACATCGATTATATAGATATATGTATTACAACGCCCAGGAAACAATTTTAAAAAAGTGTACAAACTAAACTGTAGATTTGAAAAAAAAATACATTAGCTTCAATAGCTATAACGTTTCAGAACTGTCTTATATTACTTAACACATTCGCAA
This sequence comes from Megastigmus stigmatizans, assembly GCA_900490015.1. NCBI lineage: Eukaryota > Metazoa > Arthropoda > Insecta > Hymenoptera > Megastigmidae > Megastigmus > Megastigmus stigmatizans. Next base: position 7,831 of record UELV01178367.1, on the reverse strand, counting down.
TTACCTGCATTTAATGATCAAAGAGCAACTGCGATTCACCAGTACGATAAGCACAGCAATTACTCGGTCGTTTCATAAAAGCTATATTACGCTAATCGAAAAAAGAGTACGCGATTATAGAATAGGGAACGAAAAAGAGGAAACCGCATCGGATGTCGATGTCGCCAATTGCGTATTCCTTTCGCCCATGCCAATGTATCGAATATCCGTAACCTACCGATAAAAAATATAATACAACCCGTCAAAATAGATTCAAATACACGAAAATACGATGCTTCGCGTTCGAAACGATCGCGAGACTTTAAAAAACGAGGACACTTTGCTATAATACCTATGCGTTCGTTCGACGGCTCTCTGCGCGTTATACGTTGGGTCGGTTTGTTGAATCGATAAATGGCGTTTCCGCGTGAATTCCGCCTGAGTGCATGCATATGTAAGGCTAAATCTACTGTGTAATTTATTATCATCGCTTTTGTTTTATGCTCTTACTGGGACTCAGCGAATTGTTGAATCCGGTGTATATACGATCGTCTATAACTCGATGTAATCCCTAAAACCATATGAGTTTGAATAGCGCGGGGAACTTATACCAATAGAATCGAACTCTGTTTTATAAGGATTTATATTTCAAGTTTGTGGATTTCATGCTTTTCTTTATTGTTATCAGTATAGGTATTATTATGTAATTTTTAGAAAGAAACATTGCAATATTTTGAAGATTGAAAAATACGAAATCTGTCTTTTAAATTATTGACGAATACTATCCATTCATACATGTGAAAACGCTGCAAACGTATTCGCCCTATCTTACAAGATGATGCGAATTTAATTATAAACAATTATACTTAAATATGCTGGAAAGTTACAAATGATCCTCTTAACTGCAAATGCTGTAACTTGTGTATTTTTACTTTTTAAAAGGAGCTCCACTTTTCTTTTAAATGATGTTAAGCCGCGGTGAAAATCGTTAGGGGCAACATTTTACTGAATTTGGGTGTAAAAGAGTTTCAAAGAAGGATTAGAATATGCAAATTTTCTTAGAGTTATTATACTCTTCAAAATAACATTGCGTTCCCGTTAATAAATCTAGAAACAGGTTATTGCACTTTCTTAAAATAAATTTGCATGTAGCGCACGGATAGAACTTTATTGGTCATTGGATGAGCCCACTTTTCTTAAATTATTGCTAAATATATTGCATTTTGAAATGTAAATGAATAATTTAAAATGGTATACCTGTAATCTTATGAGAATCACTGAAAGTGCTGTAAATTTTTTATGCAAATTCGTTTTGAGTATCGAAAAATTGAAATCATTCGTATACGCAGTATTTTTATATTTACATGTAATATAAGTACAATCTAGGTCAAACGAATATTTTTTTAAATATATATTTCTAATCCAAAATAAATTCGTGATTTCAATTGATTCGAGCCTTATTCGCATTCACCCATTTCACTTTTTTGATTTTTTTATCAAAAAATAGACGAATGTGCACATTTTCATAATTTAAATTTATATATATGCCATAGGCAATAGTTAGGAATTAACTGTAGGTGATATTTTTTTCAATTTTAAATTTTAAATTTGTACAATAATAATATAATCAAACTTTTTTTTCTTTTGACAAAGATAAAAACAGAATATCAAAAATTGTCATGTTTCTACATTTGTATAAAAGATGAAATAGATACACATTTTATAACTTTGACAAAAAAAAGCGATTGTTCCGTCGCTTTCGTAAATTTTCATATAATAAAGAAAGTTCTAGAATATTTCTAGTATAGCATGGCACCGTGAAAATAGCCAATTTTAGGTCGCCGTTATTTTTAGGGCTACTCGAAACTTCGCGGACTTTTCCTTTGTGGCATGCGCATCGGTCGGCTTTTTGCAGTGCCCGATCGATTTTATAAATTCACAACTGGTGAAATTTCTCTACTCCTCATATTTATTTAGTGTATACATTTATACATGCGCAAACACCGATTTCACGTCAACTCCCGCAGTATTTGGAGCATATCTCACGATTTACAAATTTAAACATCTCTCGAGACTCGAAAGATTTAGAACTAATGTATGCAAAGAAATAGTACTGCAGCCACGTTTCTCTTTTAAAAATATGACGATTAAAGCAGTAGCTTACGAACGAGTCCAAATCACTTTTTTTTTTGCACAAAGAGAGCATCAAAACAGAAAGTCGATGATCCACGCGCACCTTATCTTCTTCGCTGCGCTCGCGTCTCGTCGGCCAATATATTTGCAACACAAAAGCGAAATGTTAATCGGCCGCGATAAATCAAGCTGTCGATTATAGCCGCGATCAATTTGTGCGACCGACGAGTGCAAATTTACAATGTAAAAATCGGGGCTTCGTAAGACATTGTTGCGCCTTTCTAAGCCCGAGCGCCGTCTCGTTTATGCAGCTTTGTGGCGATAAATCGTTGATCATTTCGCTGCGGGGCTAAATATAAAGTAAAGCAGGTCAGACGAGCAGAGGGATCTAAAATTTTAAACTGACACCTGTGTGTTATTATGGTGTCTATATGATAGTTAAACTATTTAATTAAGCGCGCCGTCTACATTGCGTTCCGCGAGCTTTGTATACATCTCGTTTGTCCGAATCGCGCTTTCAGCCGCTTGTAAAATCACGAAGTGAGCGCGAAATGCTTGACGCGGGAAACAAACTCAGTTGAGGAAGGGATGATTTTGCACGATTTGTTTGGTAAAATAAAGATTCTGATCCTTGTAATTTCATAAACAGAACGTATCGGGTAGCAGTTTATACAGGACAAATGACACCGCAAAAAGTTTATAAACTTTATTTCACGTGTGCATCTCATAGCTTTTATATAGAGGCATAATTGACACAAAGATTTTCCAAAATGGAACATTCAAGTTTTACTGTAATTCGACGCGGCGTATCTTATACTTAATTCAATTTTCTAATTTAAAAAGAAAAGTTGAGTTATTAAGGTGGTAGTTTATGATACTTGTGATTTATATGTCATTTGTAACTATACAATGACTCGTAGATAATAATTCCCGTCAATACAAAGTAATAGATTTTTTATTCAATTATTATAAACATCGCCAATAGCAAATTTCTACTTTTACAAAATTGAAATTACAATTTTTACTGCGTAAAATATCAAATCGTTTAGATTTCATAGGCTGCCTTTTCTAGAACTTCCATTTCAATACAGAATACTGCACATATTGATTTTTCTTTTCATATAAAGTAAGTTGACCTACCTTTGAATCTGCTCACGAGTATTGTTCTAAATATTACTATGTTTTACAGTTCATTTTAAAATACTTCACTTTTTATGATATAGTTTTTAATTTATATAAAGTAATCATAACTTAACTCGATATCTAAATAATATCATTTTTTGTTTTGTCAAACCACTTGATGACCCTTTATATAAACTTATAGTTTACAAAGTTTTATTGCATGAGCTCTGACATTACGTATTTCTTTCATCAATTATTTGAATAGTCCACAATTTATTGATACGCAATATTATATAGTTTTCGTTTCTTGTTCGACAGCTTAATTGGCTTTTCTTAGAAAATTTCTATGACTTTATTCGTGAAGCTATTCAAACTAACCTTTTCTAATTTTTTTTTTAAAACAAAGCTTTATTGAAGCTCGCAAAGGAAGTAGGATATTATTTTTTTTTATTAAGCGTTTAAATCTATGTTAAGGGTTGTATATGCTGCAAAAAATAAATATGCAATATAATTATACATAATTGACAATAGAAAAGTTTACATATACCTATATTATAGGCGTAGAACTAAAGGAGTTACACTTTTATATTGCATTCTACCTACAAGGAACATTTACATGTTTGAATTATGTTCGGTTTACATTAAAGAATGCGGTTGTATCCGTTGGTAGTTGTTCTTTGATTTGATTGAATAAGAAGATTTTTAATTAATTGAATCCTTTAAATATCACTTTAAAAATTTTTTTGTTGTCCCTAAACGAGATTCGAAGTTCTGTTGCTGTATCATGACAAGCGAATTTCGTCCAAGTATTTAGATATCTTCGATATTACAGTGCGATGGTATGCAATTGCAAAACACACAAACAATCAGAGATGATTGTTGAGAAAATGCAATAGTGCGTCATTTAAGGCAATAGATTCGGCGGTAAATATTGATGCGCTAGAGTTAATGCTTATTTTAATCTCAATATCAAAGTGAGTCAAATACAGACTGATCCTACCGCTAAGGAATTCAAAAGTTTACTGCCGTGTGTAAATATAAGCAATTGAATTTTTTTCTGTTATTATGTTATCTATTATTTCTGTTGGATTGGGTATTGTTGTAATCTTATGGTCATGAATAATTTTACATTTTTATTTACAATATGTGTATAATATATTCTTTTCTGTTATGATACTCTTTCTTTGATACATCTCTCCTTTCTTTGTCTTTATTATAAGTACCGTTCTCCAGTCATCAGTGCAAGGCAGCTTTTAATTTTGATATCACAAGAAATGTAGAATCTGAATTTGTCCACTGTGTACTGTCGTACGTACTTAATTAATGAACTGATCCGATTTTATCCGGTTGTTTAATCTGATTCTCTCCGACTGCATCTGGAACTGTTCCATTTTTAACCTTGCTTCTTCAATAATAGGTACATGTGACTATAAGTTTCACGAGTGTTAATCGTTCATTTCATTATTTGATTATTTTCATTAAAAAACCGCAGACAAAGAATTAAACAGAGTAAATATAAGCGATATTTATTTGATATTTATTGTATGTATATTATAATATGGACGTTTTTATATAGCTGCTTCAGTAAAGGTTCAATATCCCTATGTTACTATTAACGAAAGGTAAAAGATTGGATAAATCTCTGCATCTAATAATAAATTAGGAAATTATAAACTTTCATAAAAAAGGTAAATATTGATTTTAACTCATTTCGCAAGCGTTGATGAAGTATTTCTAACTCACTAAATACCATTATGAAACGAGGACTTTAGTGGAAAAACATTACCCGTAGTAACTGATTAAATTTCTTCTTTCTGATACTTTCATGATTGTTTACTTCAAATTTACGATTTTCTATAACAAAAAGATATTTTTATCACATTAAATTGTTTATAATTTAAGATTATTATTATAAGTATTTTCAATGCATTTATCAAACATTGAAAATACACAAACCCCAATCGTGGTTAATATTGTAGTGAGCTGTGGTTACTATACGGATTAATCATGATAGTCCTACATTACCTACGTCACAGTGTTTTGATTTCAGAAAAAAAAATACTCGTATAAATGAAAAATAAAGACATCATTGCACTTCCTTGGATCATAATCTACGGTTTCGCAAAATTTAAGCCAAATATTTAAAGACTATACTGGAAGTGCCATTGCCACACTAATTGTATGTCCCAACAGACGATCCGAATACTTTGTGGAAATGCCATTTCCAGTAGTCTTCAAATTTCGACTGAAACTTTGCAAAATAGTAGATTATGATCAAAGAAAGTGCAAGGATGGCTTTTATTTCGCATTAATACAATTATTTTTTTTTACTGTAGTCAAAATACTGCAATGTCAGTAAAAGTTGAGTATAACATCCCCTTAAAGATGGGCACATTTATTGATACTTAAAAAGCGAGTCCATTATTAAAATATTTGAAATAAATCGAACCTAAGTATAATAATTTTTTGTCGATATTAAAAGGAGGATAGGCACTAAAAAAAGGCTGAAAAGATTTTTCCCTATACTTAATACTTGTGAGAAGAAACAGACAAATGCAGAAAGACCCGATTTTCAATTAATTTTTTTTTACCTTCCCATCAAGTGAGGGAGTCCATTTTTTTAAATATGTTTTTTGTGTTGAAGACTTCATTGTATTCTGATTTTGCCGGTGAACTTTTCCATACTACCATAAAAAACTATTAATTTAATTTGATTGTCTTTTACAAAGTTTCATTGTTCATATATCTATTTAGTGGGGTATGAAGTGGCTTATAAGTACACCGTCAGGACATGATAAGTGAGTTTGGTTAATAATTCTGTCTCGTGGACATGAGGAGGTGCATATAAGTACTTTCAATTTAACTTGCAGCGGTCGAGCGATAGCGCCATTCCCTGATAACACAGAACGTTATAAAGACGTTATTAAAACGTTTTAAAAAAGAAGAGATAACGTTTTTTTTCAATGTTAAAATAACGTTTTCAAAACGTCTTTTAACCGTTATTTTGGCCGGAAATTTTTTTCCAAAAAAGTCTACAATAGCTGATGGATACGTCTTAAAGACGTTATTTAAACGTTTTATAAGCGTCTGAAAT
>UELV01178365.1:5688-18204 GCA_900490015.1 Megastigmus stigmatizans | reverse complement strand
ATATATATATATATATACACATATATACGTATACCTGAGGAGGAGGGCCTTCACTTTGTATCGCGATCATCGTGGCCGATTATTATTTAATATACTTTTTCTCTCTCTCTTTCGTTCTCTCTCTCCCTCTCGTTTTCTTTGAAGTCGATTGCTTATACAGAACGTTTTCGGATTAGCGTAGAAGTACGGCATATGGTTACTTAATAAGAGACAATCGCTCGCTTGTATTTTTAATTATGATTGAAGTAAGTGGATTTTATAATTAATCAATAGAGACGCGTGTTATGGTGCGTTATGTGGAAATTATGTAGAACTGGTTGTGCCTGCGTTTGCCAACTTGTGTGTGTGTGCGTGTGAATGTTTTTTTCTGCTTTAATACGATCCTTTAAGTGACGCAACATTTATTTAAGTCGGCGAGTTGTAAAAGTTACTGCTCGATTCCGTCTCTCTCTCTCTCTCTCTCTCTCTCTCTCTCCCTCTCTCTCTCTCGCTGTTTCCCTCGTTTTAATAATGTGGAGCAATCGTATATGAAAGCACACTTATTTTTGGTATTCAATTTACATTTACGTGAGCATCTACTTAAAAAGCATACACTCACTTCGGAGATCGATAAAAATGATACTAAAGCCCTAATCTAATCGTAAATTATAAACTTATAAAAAGCGAAATTTCAAATGACTAGTTGCAGTCTTGTAGATTTTGCTGTGGAGCCTAACGTAATCAGATGCATATATATATATACTAAACGAAGGAGATTATATTTATAATATCAAACGTACTTGTAAACGATTCCTAAATGAGTCGAATACAAATATGAGGGAAAAATATTCGTTACAATTTATACTGAATCGATCGTAATTTTCCTATACTCAAGGAGATTGCAAGGCTCGATTATTTTCATCGTCAAAATTATCTACCCTAAACATCTATGGAAATGCGTTTTAAGAAATTACTGTACACCATAAATATTTATATAGTTGGTACATTCACTGAACAATTAATATCTGGAAATATTTAACTAATTCGATTTTTCAGCGATTTGTGTCTCGGATCACGCGCGGAAGTCCCCAGAAAACAATTCAGTCGAAATAATTAAAGTAAAAAAAAAGACGAAAATTCATAGAAAAAAGCATTGCACAGTCGTCTCTTGGCAAACTGCGCGCGCCAATAGATTCAAATCGCTCCCTGCGTTCCTCGCGTCATAAAGCGGACGCGGCGTTTCGCATCATTCGTCCATATAGCAGCGGCGGCCGAGCCGAGCCAAAACGCCTGCAGAAGAAAACCCTCGGCAAGTCCACATACCTCACGGGGAGAAAACAGAGAGAAAAGCCGCCTCTCGCACGCATTTGCTCGGTATAACTCGATTCCGCCGTTATCAAGCTGGAAAATGCCATCTGCCTCTCTCCATCGCTGCATTGTCTCCTGCAGGGCCAAGGTATACACACGCGCGCACAGAGAGAGAGAGAGAGAGAGAGACAGACAAACGCGGGAACGGCATAGCTAGAAAGAGAAGGCGAATCGCCAGGGAATGCCAGAGAGCCGCCGATGGGGGAAAGGGGCGCCGAGGGAAGGTCATAGCCGTCGACGGAAATAAAGACGAGAGTATAGGTGTCGGGGGATGGACCGTTTCCCCTGACCATCCTATGAAAGCGAGTGCAGTCCAGGGTATACTATAGAAAGAGCAGGAGAGAGAGGAGCGTCGACGTAGCCTCCGAGAAGTTGATCGGACGTGGACCGAAGGGTGGGCGCGCCGCTTATAAGTGGAAGAGCGTGTGAAGAGGAGAACGTGCACCACGCTATATACTTTTCTTCTCTTCTTTTTCCAAGAGTGTATTTGTACGTATGAGCGAGGGAAGGAGTGATCTGCTGAGCGATCGCGATGCATGGGAAAAGGCAATGTGAGGAAATAGGAAAAAAAAACAAAAAAAAAACCCTGGAAAAGATGCGACCTACGTGTGGACCTTATAACGTGTGGGATATGGAAGAAGATGTCGAAGCTATATACGTGGAGGATTGAAGGAATGCGTTAATGCCGCGATGGATACTTCGAATGTTCTTTGAATATGAATGAAATGCAGATATATCTGCCCGTATATGTGCAACTTCGGAGAATCTGATATTTCAGTAGAGGAATGCCATGTTATTCGCGATATACTGTAAAACGTGTAATCAAACGATGTATATGCAGCAATAATAACGTTACTACGAAGCGTGCAAGCTTTCACTGTATACTTTTTTTATATAAATAAATGGACAAATAAAGAATATAAAAATTTAGTTTGTGAAACGTGGAATAGAGGAGAGAGGAAAAAGGAAAGATAATTTGAAAGAGACAGGTAAAAAAAATGGTGCACGAAGGGCGAGGCAAAAAGAAAAATTTGGAATGAAATGAAAAGAGTGCGAGAAGAGAAAAATATAAAAGAGGGGAAAAATAAAATCGTATGCTAGGGAAAGATTGGTTTGGTTTGGGGATATTAAAGGACGCGTCGGTCGCAGTTGGAATAAAAATACACAGAAAAATTGCAAGAACATTGGACAATATTCGCGTGGCGATGGCGCAATTTCGCCATTGTCTATACGGTTCTGCTGCAAATTTCATTTCTCGAAAACACTCTCGTCCGCCATTAATTTATGCAGCTCAAAATACCGAGATTAAAAATATTCATTCGTAAATTATATCTGCGATTAATTTATGCTCTCGAGTATGCTTATCTTATAAAAGCTATTTTGTCATCGAGTTTTTGTTAGGCAAATCAAGACCCGCGCGATACATAATAGACAGGACAGTAATATATAATGGAATCGGTCATAATAAATTACCTTTCTGTAGTTTCTTTGCCCCACCGAGGTACTAAAACCTATCTCCGATAATTTATTTAATTTATTTAATGCTCCTTTACTATCGATCGACAATAAAAAGTAACGTTTAAGTAGTATATAATAGACGCGTCGCAACGATAATCTTAACGAATAATTAAAAATGCGCAAAAATTTAAAAAACAGTTAAGTTAATTGCTTACGACGATATCTTTGTTATTATATGACAAAAGATTATTATCGCAAAATATTCTCGATTCTTTACAAGCTTAAACGCGCGCGGTTGAACCAAAATTTATGCGTCTGGTTTTACATATCTTTATTGATTTTTTTCTGTCTTCTTTTTTTTTTGTTGCTTAAAAAGTCCAAAGGAAGATTTAAAAGAAAAAAAAGGCGTCGAATTCGAGCGTAAAACGAAAGCAATGAATTCGCGAACAATATCGTTGGCAAACAAAAACATAATTAATTTTAAGCACGTAATTTTTGCATTGCACCGAGTCACTTAAGAAATAGCAACAACATAATGCGCGCCAAGAGTCGTAAAAGCCTCGGATAAATAATGGCGCGGCGGTACCGGATCATTACCTTAATTAATGGCTATCCATAATAATCCTTTTTTTTTCTTTCTTAGACCTATCGGAATCGTAAAAATATTCCTTAGAGGTGTCGCCCAATAATTAACATTAAATAATTAAGAAAAGGCCGATAAACTTGCGAAAGGAGAGCCGTGACGCGAGCGCGCGCGCGCTAGCGTGTAAAGCGCGTCCCAGTAGTAGTTAGTGGCGTATAAAATCCGGCATCTTCGACTCGTAATTTCCGCGATACACGTGAATCGTAAATAATCGCATAATCCAAAAAGGGGTGGCCCAATCCACACATACACACACACACACAGTGGGAAGCGAAAGGATCGGCGAGTCTTATCCCTTCTTCGAATCGCGCGTCTCTCCCCCAGGGCAATAAGGAAGATAGCGGATATAACGTTAAAATGGAGGTCGGATACACTCGCCTCTCTCTATCTCTCACTCCCTCGCGTAGAAACGATATCACGATATATGTATATACAGAGTACATATATACACACACACACCCACACATATATACATATATATATATATATTTTCGAGAGCGAATTTTTCCAAGCGGTACACACGAGACCAAACCGGATACACACGTTTGAGCAAGCGGTGTAAGTATATTTGCGCCGTGCGCAAGAGCGAGGCGAAATATAATATAATTGTCACGCGACGTTGTAAAATCGCGGAAAGTGTTGCTTTCGGACCTTTCTTGTCGCGCGCGCACGGGTCTTCTTCCTCCGCCTCCACCCATTTTTTTTTTATCACTTAGATTACGATATTCTTAAAGATAAAGGCGGCCCGGGGAACAGCAGCTCTCATTACGCTTTTAATTATCTGCCGCGGAGGCTTAAGAGATTCTCCGCCGGTGATTTTTATTTGGCCATTCTTAGGACGAGGGGTGGGCAATAACTTTGGCCTCCGGCTTGATTAAGTTACTTTTTATTGCGCGTTCGGAGTTAACTGTGGAGAGTCAAGAGAGAGAGAGAGAGAGAGAGGGAAGCTACTTGCTTGCCTCGCTCACGCGCCGCCGCTGCCGCCACCGCAGCTTATAAGAATTTGCTCTAATTTTTTTCCCTTCTATTATGTCACTTTGTATTATTCATTAAATACCTCTTAATGGCGCGTTAGGCTCGGCGGTATACGAGAGTTGGGCGCTCGCTGTGATGATGTCCATGGCGAGCGGTTCTCTCTCTATATATGGTCGTTGTTGTTACGCGAGTTATAAAAATATTATGACTGGGTGAGGGATCGCACTTGTATTCCTCCTCCGTCGGGCATTTAATTATAAAGTTAAATTTCGCTAATTTTTTTCATTCTCTTTCCTTTACGAATTGCCCCATAAAAGTTACTTATATGTTAATAATTCATCCTAACTGCTAGTGTGTGAGCATTTTGTAACGCTATAAATTCCTTTTAGTACTGATAAAAGAGTTAGTAAAGATTTTTATGCCACGTTCCGTTTTCTTTTCTCTCTTTCTTTCTTTCGCTTCCTTGTTCTTTTTTTTTATATATACTTAGTTTCGTGCTCATTTGCTAATTTTACAACCTCTGAATGCGCTGTAAAAATAGTGTGTGAGAATCTGACATAATACATTTGTATAATGACTTTGCCCAATAAAACCTGAGGCCTGATATCGTAAATTATTTTTATGCTTTTTATCTTGGCGCTAAAGCCTGAAGTAGACAGAGAGAGAGAGAGAAAGAGTGAGACACCAGCTCTTTAAATGGACTGTAAGATCAACAATGCGTGACTCTCTCACGTATAATCGCCCCGCGTGTTTTTTCGCTATGTTATATATACACAACGACGCTGCATATACACGATATTACACATAACCCAAAACAAATATTTCCTTTCTCATCCGAGGGCATAGCCATGCACTTCTAGAAGCATCATACAATTGTGTCAATTCGTTGCTCGAGCGCACACACATACTCGTACCGTTCCCCCGTTTTTACCATGCAATATTCACTCGACCAAGAAGAACAAAAAAAAGAGACAGAAAAGAAAGAAATTTCCAACGAAATGGCAAATTGCGCAAGCTCGCGCCCAGCACCGAAATGAAACGAATTTCTGGGAACGAAGAGCGAAGTAAAGGGGCGAAAATTGAAGCAGCCGAGCCTGCGCTAGTGCGTCTCCCTGCAGTCCAGACAAGACTCGAAATTACGTATATATACGTAGCTGCTGCTGGTGGTGATGCTGTTGCTGCTACTGCTGCTGGTGGTGCAGTCCTCGTCATTTGCGCCTCGCACACACACGCGCCACTCTTCGCGCGTTGCGCGATCCGCCTAGAGCCTCGTTTTTTCTCTCTCTCTCTCTCTCTCCTCTATACGCTATACGTTTCCACCCTATATACCCTGGTCATATCTAGCGTCCGCGACGATGGAACCAAAGCCGATGCGAAGCTGCTGCTGCTGCTGCTGGCCGTTTGCTGCTTCTGAAATAGTCTCCGAGCGGCAGCAGCAGCGGCAGCCAAGCAACACACCAGAGACGAGAAAACCGAACCGCCAGCTCCCTCTATGTATACGAAACGTTTGCCTCTGTCTCTCTCTCTGTCTCTCCCTCTTCTCCTCCTCCCCACCAGCAGCTTCTCCGAGAATTTCCCGTCTCTTTCTATACGTCGTGCCTCTCTGTCTTTCTTTTGCAGCCTGTGCGCTGTGCTGTGCTGCCTTTTCATTCGGATTCTCTATCCTGCTCCATCTTCGCCCATACAGCGAGCGATAGCTGCGTGTGTATAAAAGCAGCATCGAGCGTCGTCGACCCGACACCCACGGCGTTTCCCTCGTCTTTTTCTCTCTGTCTCTCTCTCTCTCTCTCTCTCTCTCTCTCTGTCTCTCTGTCTCTCTCGCTCTCTCACTCCGGTATACGCTCAGCTCCCTTCCTCTTCCTTTCTCTACCCCCCTTTAGAGACTCCTCCACACGCCGGGAGAATACATATTTTACGGGCATTCATGATGGCCGCCACAGCCGCGCATCTGTGCGAACCTGTCTTCTCTCTCTCTCTCTCTCTCTCTCTCTCTCTCTCTCTCTCGCTCGCTCTCTCGGCCCAACAGGCCTGACTGCTTTGCTTGCCTGCGAGGCGGGTTCGTCCCCTTTCTCCGCTACGTTGCCGTGCGAGCAAGAGAGAGATAGAGAGAGAGAGAGAGAGAGAGAGAGAGGGAGAGAGAGAAAGAGCACTTGGGCCGGACATTGATGACCCGTCGGGCCCATTATACGATGAAGCCTCCTCTTACTGTCTTTGTCGAACGACTGGCCTGCAGAGTTACTCCTTGATCTACTTTTCCTTTTTAAACAATCGGGGTTCATCATTGACCGATGATTGCCGGCCTTTATTCGGCCGTTAATTGGAGCTCTTGAAGCTATTTCAATGCCCGGGATTATTCAGTTTTATGGCACTTGTGCGTTTCGGACCGACCTCGGCTATTCAGATTATTCGCAGTATTTAGTGCCGTTCAATGCATTGTTATATAGGATAATTATGAATTTCGTAAACGATGTTAAAAATGGTCAGTATAAGAGTAATCTGTGGACTAATACGCGAAGTAAATATTCAGAAGATATTTTTAAACAGTAAATAATTTTTTTTTAAATTAAATTATTGATACGCGAATGAAAATTATACAGTTGTTTGAGTTCACTTATTTTGATAATTTCTCAATGCGTACAATCAGTTTCGTTTGATGAAAGTAAAAACACTACATTTTTTGCGTTTCAAATACAAAAAATACAAATGATTGAATTCTTGATAAAGAATTTTTAAAAATAAGAACTTATCAATATTCATTACAAAATGTAGAAATCACAAATAATTAATAAATTTTTATAAAATGTAAAAAACTTACTTTTAATCACTATTTCTATTCGCAATTACATTCGTTTATGATTTTCAACAATAATTTCGATAAAATTTCCATGTAATATTTCCAATAACATTTCTTGAAATAAATATTAATGATTTATTTTTGCATCTGATTTAGAATCTAAGGTGTGCCAACCCAAATACAAATTTTTCTTCAAGATTAATAAATCCTGCACTTAAAAGATATTTTGATTTTTGCACTAAAAAATGCTTATAGTTCGAAATAATATTAAAAATAAATATCTTATAAATATCAGTAATTGTCAATAGATAGAGTTTCTTAACTTTGTTGAATAGTTTTTTTCTTATTCGAATAAGTCTTACCTTATATAACAAAATCCATTTAGAAATGACTTCTAATAAAAATAATTCAACTTAATTATACAGAAGATATAATCTAGTAGATAAAAATAATTGTCTTTAACTTTCTCGTGACCTTGAAAGCTTTTCACAATAATTTTTATTGGGTATAATTCATATTACACGCAATAGTTTAGATATTCCGCCTTAATATTAATGCATGCAATTATTGTACATCTCCAACTCTAAATATCATTACAGTATTAATAATGAAGTACAGGAAAATCTCTGAAAGGAGTTTTTCGCGTAATTACTTATTTCTTATTCAAGCGGCGATACACACACGCACACACACGTCTAATTTATGCACATGTAAACTCGCCGATACTATAAACTCCGTAGCGAGGAAAAAGAAAAAAAAAGGAAGGAATAGTGTCGCGCGAGGAGCATAAAATCGTCACTTACACGCAATAATATAATAATCGTAAATAATTAAGAGCCTCAATAAAATGCCTCGGCGCGTCAATTTCGCTTTTACGACCCACGACAATAAATATCCGGTCGCACTCGATCAAACCTTTACAAACGTACTCGCGAAATTTTCTACATCTCTCTCTTGACAAACTACACCCACAGCCTGCACAACAATAATTTTTACGACTACATGAGATTTCCCGTCTTCCGTCACAGATCGGCAAAAAAATCAGAGAGGAGAGATCTTCATTGCGCATACATATTCTATATATACATATGTATATATGTATATATATAGGAAGAGTTGTGGAGCATAAAAGTAGAGAAGCTATGCGTAGTAGAGAGGCTATGCGTGTGCGAGAATATGAGAAAAAAAGGACAGACGGTATCGCGGCGGAGTAATGCGACCTGAAATGACTTTCGTAATTGCGTAATAAGCTCTCTGGTTTAGTCTTTGGCGTTCGCGCTCGCGCGCCTATCACTCGCGCGGCGCGCTGCAAACCACGAAAGCAATCGCCCCGTACAGCGATAATAAGAGCGTATGCCCCTGCTAAAATAACCGCTTCACTTATAATTTTCGAGGACCGCGAACTGCTCGACGTACTGCGTAGTATATTTCTTGGACAAACTGTACAAGGAGTGAGACAGAGAGAGACAACTCTGTCTCTCTCTCACTCCTTCTCTAGCTCACCAGGCTCTCTTTCTTGTTTGTTAATTTTCTCCGACCACTTTTGGCTCCTTTATTTTTCTCGCCCCGCTCCGAACGTCAATTACAATTATTATTGCTGTTATAATTATTTTCATCATTATCATCGTGGCTTAAAATCGCTCATATACAGGCATCAATCGTGGGGTTATTACCAACGGAGAAAAATATATATATAGAGAGAGAGAGAGAGAGAGACTAGAGTGGAGCGAAAGTATACATACGTTAAATCACTGAGAAACTCATGCGGAGTGAAGCGTGCGAAAATACCACAGCGATTATGACTACATTGGCTCGGACTTCCCTCGAGAACTTTTACGTATATACGCGGCGTGTGCGTATAACATGCGGGTCTTACATTGCAAATATGGGCCTATAATCATTCATAAATTGCTGGGATGCACGAGAATCTTTGGCTATAAAATTTTCTAAATGCCCATACGGCAAAGTTATGTCGGTGCGTGTATAAACCGCGCCGCTCGTATAAATAAATATTTCATAAAGAAATTATTAATGTGTCTATCAAAGGGGCAGTAAATTTATTTATACCCACAATATTATGTATAACTTACATTTTAATGAAACAACTGCCGCACAAAACAATCATTAGCGCACTGCAGAGACGCCGATAAGCCTGTATTAGTTGGAAAATTGCATTGAGTTTACCTTACATTATGCAACGTCGAATAAAAATATATTAATCGTGTATACTGATTATTGATGTCTTAACAATTTGAAAATTACATTTGAAAAAGAATAACTGATCGGAAACTATATTTATACAACTCTTGACAATATTTATGCTTTCTAATTGCTTAAGAAAACAACAGAATACGGAAAAGTAATTTTATGAATTTTCAGCAAGTTAAAAGTTTTCCCGAAACGTTTTACATTTTTGTTCCATAGCGCTTGGGGGTATACGTCGTTTAGTATATTTGCGCGAAGTTTCACTCATAAAACAGCTAAAGCTTAAGCTGAAAATTAAATTTCTATTTTACAAGGTGCTATAGAAAACAAATTTAAGAAAGAGTCGACTCGAAGGATGCACTACGGTCAATACAGTCAAATAGCAGGTAATTACTGCTAACCCTCAAAATAACGGAAAAAACTGCCTTCGCGCTCGGGTCACAAAATTTATGCCTGAGAAATTGCTTTAGTAGCCCTTTTAAGCCTACCTGACTGCAAATAAGAACTTGAAGAAAAAAAGGTTCAATTTGTTCTGACAAAAAAGTACGTTCTTTTTTATTCCTCGTAGTAAAGTGCCTAAAATACTTGACCCCAAGTATTTTTAAATAAAACTATTGATTCTTAAATGCACGTAAAAGTTAAATTATTTTCTGCGAGGTTCGAAAGTATAAATAATCGTCCACAATTGGTACTCAATAAATTAGTTTTAAATTTCATGCGCATAAAATAAAGATTGTAAAAATTCCACGAGGTAAATTATTCAAGTACAAATTAAACCACCCGAGTTTTTGTTCTTATTAAAAAAGGCAACAAAATTATTTCAATCTCCTTTCGCGTCGTTTTTCAACCATAAACGTATATAACCGAAAGTTAATTTATTAAGTAACAAAACAGATATAAATTTCCAATAAAAAGTCGGCGCGCCGATTAGAGTTGTAATATCAAATTTCTCACATGAATACGAATCATCTATTTCCCCAAGGGGACGACCATTATAAAGTCGTAAAAACTCCCGGAGCAAAAAAAAAGAAAAAAGCCAATCGCGTGATTTTATTCCCGAGCACACAGGATAAATACTCGCGATTGTGCGTGCGCAAAAAGTAAAGCGCGCAGATCGTTAACCATTTTTCGCCAATCTCGACACAGCCTTAGCTTATCATTTAATTGTATAAAAGCTCAAAACTCAGTGACGCCGAGTATACATATATTATACCCCGAGAGCGAATTCAAATGCGGTATTATATAGAGCGTAAACCACAGGAGGGGAGAGAGAGAGCGATGGAACGTAGCTAAAAAGCGTCGCTCCGTCACGTATCTGGATTTTCTTTCATTTCCGTTCGCTTTTCAGATATGATCGCCCGTCGCCGGCGCGCTCTATTGCAGCCGGAGCCTGAATGCCCGATTCGAGAGCGCACAGCCGAGAGCGACCGACATCGCGGCTGCGGAGCTGGAGGCGAGATTAGCCAAGGCCGACGTTCGAGTGCGACGGAGAGCAATGGAAAGAGGAGGAAGAGGTGGGCGAGGAGAAGGAGGAGGCGAGAGAGAGAGAGAGAGAGAGAGAGAGAGAGAAAATCATCCCCCTCGGAAACGAACTCCCCTTTAGTAGACTCCGGTTGACCGCAAAGTTCATTGTGTGAGGAGTTTCGTACCACGAGCAAAGAGAGTAGAGAGGGACAGAGAGAGAGAGAGAGAGAGAGAGAGAGAGAGAGACGACGTATACTTGGTACGAGGCCTCGCAGATGGCAGTAGCGAGCAAGACTTTCCGATATCCCCCGCCTCTCGCTCTTCCCCTGCTCTTTACCGCGCTCTCTCTTCCCCTCTCTCTCTCTCTCTCTCTCTCTCTCTCTCTCTCTTCTCTTTCTCTCTCTTTCTCTCTCATTCTCGCTCTCTTGCTCTCTTTCATCCGTGCACCTCGAACAATAATATTGTAAATTTTATTATGTGGGCACTGAAGACTCGCCAGGAGCTTTTTCAATATGAATTTCCGAACTATTTACGACGGCAATACATAATTTTGTAATAAAGAAGCGCATCGAGTGTTGACGAATTATAATGCAAACTATAATACATGTTATTCAATAAATTGCTTTTCGAATCAAATTGACTGTTCCAAGCTTATTTGTGGCGAATGAAAATTACTGTATAAATTCAGTCGTGGATTATTTAAAGTAGCGAGTTAAATTGATGAAAATACACAAACAAGTTGTATCGTTGCATTATATACATCCCGTTATTTTTTTTATAGCTTTCTTTAGCTCTAAAAAATATTCTAAACTAGACTATAATAAATAATATGTTCTTTAAATATATTTAAAACTTGGTTATAAACACCTCAAGGCTTGTTTAGTACGTAGTCATTT
This sequence comes from Megastigmus stigmatizans, assembly GCA_900490015.1. Lineage (NCBI taxonomy): Eukaryota > Metazoa > Arthropoda > Insecta > Hymenoptera > Megastigmidae > Megastigmus > Megastigmus stigmatizans. The sequence goes on along the minus strand of UELV01178365.1, from coordinate 6,422 downwards.
AAGAATTTTTCTAACTGTATTATTTAAAAAGTATCTTATTACTTAGAAATTACAATGTCTCGGCGAAACTGTTGAAATAAATTAAAGTATTCCATAAACACGTAAACAATTTACCGTTAAGCTCATCATCATCTCTTTTCCACTCTCCCGCAGTCACCATTTCATCCTCTCTAAATCTCGTCTATCCGTTCCTCTCGCTAGTGATGAAGGCAATAGGCGAACCGCGACAATCGACGAAAACGAAGGAGGAGGAGGAGGTCGCCGGTACAGACGTTGGTTCAATCGAAATTCCAATGACGCTCTCTCTCCCCCCGCCTCTTTGCCCAAGCGGATTTTCGCCAAATAAGACGCGCGCGCGTACTCAATTATCCGTGTTTTACCACCATGCAGACCTGGCGTGCATTTGGCAAATACGACCATCGAGTTACGCACTCCCTCTCTCTACAGCATATACATCACTCCAATTCGAGCTTTGACTCTAAGCGAAGATCCTTATCCTTCGCGTTTACCGTCTAACTGCACCACATCGCTAAATAAATAAAGGATAAAGGCGCTTTTATCTGGCTCGCCGGAACATCGCCGGAGGTCGCGTCCTCTCTTTCTCTCTCTCTCTTCCTTTTTGTAATCTTAAATTGCAAATAAATTTATATCTATCTATCTATCTATCTCTCTCTCTCGGAGCGAGTGCTGCATAAACGAGAAATTACAGTACACACACACACACACTACCAAAC
>UELV01178360.1:0-29282 GCA_900490015.1 Megastigmus stigmatizans | reverse complement strand
ATATATATATATATATATATATATATCGTCATCGAATTGCTGCTGCACCGACGAGGGCAAAGTGCTCGCACGCGCCGATATTAGTCCTCGCCGTCGCTCGTCCGCGCGCTGCAGCTATAAATAGCCGAGCCGCGATATTTCTGTATACATAGAGAGAGAAAGAGAGACAGAGAGAGACTGTACAGTGTGGGAACGTAATATATAGTCGACCTGTAAAGCGTCATTTTTTCGCCTCCCCTCCTTCGATAGAGTTTGGGTCACGGATATATGGCGTGTACATATATATATATATATATACTGCATGATAGGACTGCGTCTACGCCTCTCGCACTTAGACCGGAAAGACGAAGCGTACGTTTTTCTCAGCCGCCTGCAGAAGTAATCTCGTGTTAGCAGCTTCGTAGTTCTCGATTTATATATCGGCGTAGGCGCGGATCGCTTCTTTTTCGCATAAACGCGCGTCTGCGTATTTTTAGTCTACCGCTTTTTCTCTCTCTCTTCCTCTCTATACATATGTATAACGTATTCTCTATATAGAGACAAAGCTAATTCGGCCGTTACCGGTTCCAACCGGTATAATATACGTTCTTCTTTCCCTCTCTCTCTCTCTCTCTCTCTGGCCACTTGGACGCATTGTAATAAAATTCAATAAAATTTATACCCCGTCGCCGCGCTGGATCGTAACGATTCGCGTTCGCGAAGGAGCGACTCTATTTTCAACGTGTGCGTTACACAATGTTGCACACATGGGCAGTGGCTGTGCAAGCGCGAAGTTTGTAACGACCGAGCGCGCGCGAAAAACCACAAAAATAGAATCGAACGAGTATATAGTAGTGGGCGTCCATACCCGCGATTATTACACGGGGCGGTGGGGCGACGAGGGAAGCCGAGAGACCGAGAGAGATTTCACTCACTTCCTCGTTCTCGGTATTACAGCCCGATATCGGAGCCGTATATAATCAACGTAACCCCCAACACACAATACGTATATACACATATATGGATATATACGTACAGATCAGACAGGAAACGAAATGCCGAGACTATATAATATGCACACGTATATTCTTTCACCAATGTGCGGTTATGTCGAACTCTATCTCGGTGTATGAGCTTTTTTATTTTTATTTCGCGCGAGAGGATTTTTCGAGTGTAGATGCGAAAAAACTAAAATTAGCGTGCGGGTGCGGAGGAGAGGAACAGCCGAGCTGTTTATAAGTGGCTTCAAGATCGGGCGTCTGCCAGGTCGTCTCTTGCCTCCTCGTGTGCACACTATATCCTCTCTCTCTCTCTCTCTGTCTCTCTCTGTGTCTGTCGATGACGTTCGTGTCTAGCTCGTTCCGCAGCAACGACGCGACGTCTGGCACCAGCTGCAGCACCAGCTGCAGCACCAGCGTGCAGTCCAACTCTGTTTTATTTTTCGATTCCGACGCGCCGCGACTCTCTTTCTCGCGTCTTCTCTCAGGGATACAACTTCAGCACTATATAGCTGGTTTCTCGCTTGAAACTACGGCTGCAGCGTCGTATAGAGCAAAAAGCATATATCGTCTTGCAAAATTACTTCTCCTTCGACAGCCTATTATAATACATGCCTCGCTTTATTCTCTCGATACAAGAAGATCGACGACTCTCTTTACGCGGTCTACAGCCTCGGCTCTATACGTACGGACTTCACACAGATATACAGACTCGCAGCGTGCAGCCTATACAAATTCACGCCCAAGACTTCCGGTTCAACCGGCGCGCCGTCGTTGCTCTCTCTCTCCCTCTTGGTTGCATACTGTGCGTGTAGACGCGACGAAGTGAGTATAATATAGTTTCGTAGTCAGGTCGGGGACACGAGGAGAAAGAGAGTGAGAGAGAGAGAGAAAGACACGAAGAGGAAAGAAAAGAGAAAGAGGAGGAACGCACTACAGAGGCGCAGTGCCGCCGCCGTCGGCTTGTATTATAATATAGGCAGACACAAGCAGGCATAGCAGTTGAGAGAGCTAGCGAGATGGAAGCGTTACGAAACGGAACGCCGCCGCCTGCACGACAGACGTGTAGTAGTCCGTCGATGTATATATATATATATATATATATACGTTGCGGCCCGGTTTCTCACTGCCCGCGTATAGTCTGGAATCGTCTCTCTCTCTCTCTCTCTCTCTCTCTATTATTTCTCTTTCTCGTTTTCCCTCGGCAACAGCGGCAGCGTCGGCAGCAGCAGCAGCAGCCGGTGCGAAAGACCTCGGCGCTCAGACGCGCGCGGCGTTCCTTCTCTCTCCTTTTTTTTCGATCGGAGAGAGAAACTGCTATATATACGTATAGCTATATGAGTTCGGGCTCTATCTTTTCGAGTGCACATAGGACGAGTCACGATGGAAAAACGTTCGGACGAGGGCTTTATATATATTATATGTAGACGAGGGTGAACGTGGAAATAAATCGATAGTTCGGCCCGGGGAGCTGCTGCAGCTCATCATTACGTCCGTGTATATATACATGCACTGATCGAAAAAGCTCATTTTATTGTTTCCGGGTTGAATTTAATAGGTATACATATAGAGACCGTTCTTTTTACTGCAACGCATAAACCCGTTTCGGAGTCACCGCATTTCCGCCGAAATATGTGTTTAACGGTCGATTTGCCCCGCGGAGCTCTAGAAAACAGTTATCTAACCCAGTCGATGTACTTGAAATTTCGCGTTCCTCGGCTGCAAACTCGCGGGGGTGGGGGAGAGGATAACCGGTGTGCGCCCATTTAATATTGCAGACGCGCGAATTCGTATATATATATATATAGGTACCTGGGTGCGAGCTAAGAGGTAAAAAAGGAGCGAGAAAGAGTAAAAGATAAAAGAAGGAGAGAGAGAGAGAGAGAGACAGACAGACTAGGAAGCAGCGGCGCGTATATAGCCAACGGTGAAAACGGATCGATAAAAACGAAAGAAGAGGCAAGAGAGAGAGAGAAAGAGAGAGCCCGGTTTCATGTGGGCAAAAGGGAGACAGATACACGCACACACACACACACGCACACACTCACACGCACACACACACTGTCAGAGAGAGAAGGGATACAGATAGAAAAAGAAGGTGTGTTATAAGCTCAACGTGGTGCAGTTCAATGGCCAAAATGAAACTGCGGCGAGCCTCTCTCTCTTTCTCTCTCTCTCTTTCTGTCTCTTTCTCTCGTATTTTATCGATCACAAAATGGCTCTCGCTCTGTATGTATACAAGCCTATGCAGACGCGCACACATACACTCACACACTGCATAGGCAGAGGGACAGCATGGGAAGACCGACCGGCTTTACAGTCTGCACTGCGCTGCGGTCCCTAGAGCTGGAGCACACTCCAAGCCTGTGTATAGAGCAGCTCGAACAATTATTTTTTTGTAGAGATCACGACCGGCAGGTGGCGTTAATTCCATATAATTCATACGTATTAATATATATATATTAAATTTTTCAATAACAACTACAATACATCGTGCATACATTAATTATCTCTCTTTAAATCCATCGGCTCCGTTAAAAAAGAGCCGTATAATTAATTACACACTCTCGATGCCCTGAAATTGAAATCTCGAGGAAGAAAAAAAAAGAGACCGAAATCGAAAAAGCCATATATAAAAAGGAAAAGCACGCGGGATATTTTCACGATTATTTCCCACGACGGAGGCCGGGTTTGCTCGGCGCGACAAGGGTCCTCGCTATATATCTATATACCATCATGGATGCACGCACACCGAAAGGGTCTCGGGAGAGCAGGGGCGAAAGAGAGAGAGAGAGAGAGAGAGAGGGAGCTGACTATATAAGCCCTGTGCTGTGCTGTGTGTGCACCACTACACACTATACACACTTACTCTCACGCTCGTCGTACGGCGTTTCCGCTCTATCGCACCGTTCCCGGGGGTTGCCGTTGCTGCTGCATAAGTCAGACCTTTTCCACTGCACACGCCCGCAGACCCTTATACCTTCTTCTCTCCCTCTCGTGCTTTATTTATTTAAACCGCGGCAGCGTCAGCTGGCCAGGTCATTTTTCCTTTCGTCCCGCAGCTCGGAGGAGTGAGAATTACTTGGAATTCGGCCTTTTCCCGCAAGTTTACCCTCGCTGCTCGCGCGACGTCTGGCTCCGACGTAGTCTCATTTTTCTTTCTCATTGTTTAGGAAGAGAAGTCGCTTTTGGGCTTTGTCGACTTTCTGGAATCGTTAATGACTGTTAGTATAGGCACCCTGGGAAAGTCGGGAAAACTGCGTAGTACATGCCGACAAAATAGATTTTCCTCGCAGGTATGCTACAGCTACACGGCGGCTTAACTTACGCGATTGAATATATTTATATGGTTCGTAGGGCAGTAAAAAATATGCTTGTGTATTAAAAAGCACTAAAAGTGAAAATGTATGCTTAATCGAGTCTCTGGGCATGGTAATTTTTTGAAAATATGCCGCTAAAGCACCAAACGATAATATGAGTGACCAGTTAATTAACCGCATATTTTCCCTTGTCTTTTCCAGGATACACTCGTACATGGGCTACAGTCGGATAGGCAAGGATTTGCCAAGGGCTTTCGTAAGAATCTGGGTGGACGCTGGCGTCGCCTGGTGAAGAGGAAGCCGGAGACCGAGACCTGCGCCATACCGCCGGAATTGAAGGACCAGCTCAAGACCATCTACGTCTATTGACGTGGGCCTCGCGATGAGCTTTACCTTATTATTATATTACGCTAAACGACAGAAACAAACAATAACCCATATACACGCCACGAGGGGATATCAGCAACGACTATGTGCTGATGAACAATTGCTAACGAGAAGAAAGAAGAGGAGACAAACGAACGAGGATGATGATTAGTCAATTATAAACCCCTCGGAGCGCAGCTGTGCGGACACTACTTCGACGACGACAGAAACAAACACATGCTTTCCCGTATTAAATCGTATTTATGTTAAGGATGAAAAAAACAAAAACAAAAACAAAAAACAAATATTATCCATTAGTCAAATCGACGTTTTTGATGTTGCGGTGCGATGAGATTTTTTCTAAGAGACCGGACGCGCGCGCGCAAAGGGACGAACGACGGTGTTTTACTCATCCCTTTGCAATTATTTTCAACACTTTTCTTTTGTATTATTAATTATTACATATACGTTTGTTGACGATGATTTTTTTTTCTGTTTTTTTTTTTTAAAGCGTGAGTGAGAGAAGAGCGCGAGAGAGGAAAAATCTGACCGTTCGTGCGTTATATTGTTTACATTTAACGAGATATATAGCGAGATAAATGGAAACAGAAAAACAACGTAAAATGTCGTATAAAAAAATTGTAGGATTTCTTTGTTCGCTAGTTAGGAAAGAAAAAGAAAAGAACAAAAAACAATGAAGAAATAATGTGTAGCGCGGGATTTGATGTTGTTATTATACACACAAACGACCAACGAATATAATCTTGATGTCTGGGTAGCCGATGATGGACACATCTAAGATGCGCGTATTCTCTATTACCAATCTGTCAACCACTGCTTTTTGCCGTGGTCCGTCTGCGTCGATTACTTTTTTCTATGTAAACAGCGAGAACAACATCTCCGCGGTGAAATTGTAATAGAGATGTTATACGACTTGTGTGCCTTTCTTTATCGGCTATAAAGAGATTTTCCAGCGAACTCGTGTACTCGTCTATGTAAAATGTTCTAGTGGTACTTTTTGTTGAATGTTACGAGATGTTCTTAGTCAATTGATAGGGAGAATATACAACATCAATCGCTGGAAAGGATTTTTCGCCGTTTATATCGCGCGCGCAGACATCGGATAGCGGGAGTGAAAATGGCAGAGGAAAAACGGGGGCAGCAGCTTCTCCAGGCCAACGAACAAAACAAAAACACTCCCGTATGGAAGAGTATAGCGGGGGAAAACAAATACGATACAAAATCGAAAGTGATCTTTTTCTTGCGCTACCCGCATATATTCGCACCAACACGAGAGAGACCGAGAAAGTGCCTTTTTTTTCTTCTTGTAAGCGGCGACGTCGTCGTCACGAATGAAAGTCTATATACTTTTACGCACATGTCGAGAAGAGTCGCAAGCCAAGGTGTATAAGATACGCTGTTAACGGGAGGGAAAAAAGCGCGAATCGCTCGCAGCCTGTGTGTATTTTCTGATCGCCTCTGACAAAATATGGCCAACGATGCCGTGCCAGCGAAAGCTTTAAACGCATTCGATTATTTGCCATTGGCTCTTGTATTTGGAAAAGACCTTTTTCTTTAACTTCACGTCCGCTCGAGTTTAAACAAATTTGCTGTAATTCGGTAATTCATTACAAATTAGATTTGAGTGGACTTTGATATCTAGTTCAGCGTAAAATTATCTTGACTTTATATTTGACTCTTATATGTGACGATTTTAAATGTGAAATTTGAATGAAACCACTACTCGAGCGTTCGCGTTGACATTTTCCCGCAGACTCTCGCCTTCCGAAAAAAGAAGAAAAAAAAAAATAACTGACCATAAAAAAAGCGTATCAATGAGCGAACGAGTGTAAGAAATATAAAGAATTTTAAAATGATTAGGTAGTGAAAAAAATTTTCAAAACAAAATTACGAGACGGTAAAGATTATGTTGCTTCTGCTCCAAGCTCGGAGACGACGTGGCGCAAAATTGTTTAGAAGCCTTCATGAGACTGAAAGTGTAAATGGGTACGACAAAGCGAGCTTACACGAAGCCCTCGTAGCTCATGTGTGTACGTATTTACGCATCCCCCACATTTATTAAGAAAAAAAGCGCCAGCGTGCACGTCGAAAGATTTTGAAGTAGTAAGATTAAAACTCAAAAGTAAACTTCGTTGAACTCGAGTAAAATGGCTGGGCTTGTAATTTCTTTTCCACCGCTTTCTTGCAAAATTTTTTCTAAAATATTTACGGGAAAACAGTTTGAGATTCGAAGAAGCTTTGAGGAAATTGTCGATTGTTTTAAATCAGATATTTGTATAAGGATAGAATCCTTTGGTCAGAGTTTGTACACATCCATTATTCGATGAAAAATATTGGAAGGTTGCAGCTCTTTTACTCGAGTGCGTCACTAGTATTATACTGCAAACTGAGATATACTATTAAAGGACAAACATAAAAAGACAAAAAAATGGATGAAGAAAATGTGACTTTCGGCGCTGCCCTTCCAGACTCGCATGGATGTTTCGACGCTGTATAGTACATTTTCCCGTTGAATACCAATTGTTTTTATCTCGTATCTCGGCAGCTCCGTCTCACACGATCTTTGTAAATAAGTGTAAAAAGAAGCAATAAGGCGCGTAATATTTTTTTTCTTTTTTTGTAAAAGTCTTGTATACTATTTTAGGCGAGCTCTAAGTGGTTGGCCCTGCGTACTCGGTTCTCCTTGGCTATCGTCGCGGGAACGTCCTTTTCAATATGATAATGTAAAAAAAAAAAATACGATGTATTCCTCCCGCGAGGATATCGCCGACAAGACGTTCGGGGGCCAACTTGAGACTCTAACTCGTACGACGGCTCATATTGAGCTCACACTACATACTAACCCTCATGGTATTTTAGTTGAATTGTTGTATTATATAATGCATAGGTCGATCGGTCGTATACAGAATGTGCCGTATGTTCACTGACTTCCGTGTAATCACCTTTGAAAATCTGTACTGGAAATCACAAAAGCATATATATATATTTTTTACGAATGAAAATACAATATTTTTCGATCGACGTTTTTTTTCCCGAGCCGATCGTCGTTGTAACAATAAAATTTTGCACAAAATTTAAAATCAAACAGATCAAACGCATAACGGAAAATTTTCGTATAGATTTTCAACGTTGTGATTGAGGATACAACCATTTCGAGATGGCGATAAGTTTATTACGTAAAGCAGAAAATGTATTTTTCCTCGGAATCGCAGATCTCGATAGGAATGGAACTTCTTGTCGTGCAATTCGTGATCGTTTTCTTTAAAATATTAGCATTTGCACGTTCGACTTGAAGAGGATAGTAAATAAAAAAGCAAACATCTGCGTCGGTTCGCAAGATCATCGCCGATCAACCTGAAGAAGGAATATCCTCTTCTGAATATATGTTGACTAATTAATCGTTTTATTCGTTTTTATTTAAAAACCTACTGGCGGCATAATGTTTTACGGACAACGTGAGACGATATGAAGTAAATTAATTAAACAGCGAAGCGATCCATTGTAACGGAAAAGACCAGCAATGTGCCTATAAACACATATCCGTTTAATGTAATAACCGTAAAAATTAAGGAGCCGTATCTTCTGTTTATGTAAAAGGATTACAATATATAGGTTGAAGCTGCGCTCTTTTATTTCCTAGTCACACAATAATAATGCGAAATTTTCAAAGAAGTTGTATTATTAGCCTTTACGCAGCTTTACGATCTTTCTTTTCCAATGTTCGAATACAACAATATCAAATAAAGTATTTCAAACGTATTTCGCTTCTTGTTATAATCTTTTACCACCTCCCTGTCTTCCATATTATATGTTTATTTCTCAAATTGATTGATAATTTTTTATTTAAAATAATGCATCGATCTGCACATTTATAACTAATTTATTCACAAGGAAAATAAGTAACATGTAATTTTATATATTGCCAGGATTATATTTGTTTTTACTTGAAAATTATTAAAAAATTAAAAACGATCGTATTGTAATGTTGGTAGTTTAGAATGAAAATAATTAATATAAGTAAAAGCTATGAGTTTGCAATTTTTTTAATGCAATTACATTATACCTACGCATACAATAAATTAAAAAAATAATTTACTTTTACAAACATTTTTAACCGATCTTTATAAACATAAATGCACGTATCTATATTTACGTATAGTTCAAAGATGAGTGAATCACGTGATTAACTTGGCTGTAGGCTGCGCAGCTAGCAGCTGGCTGGCTGAATAAAAGCGTCTGCTTTATACCGTTTGCAAGTTAGTTACTACGCTGAAATAAATAGCAGTTTTCTGGCAGTTACGCTTGTCGTCTAGAACAAGCAGTATTTTATTTTTCTTCTATTTCAAGAGTATTTTGCAAACTATTGTAAATGTTCAAATTCTTGGCTCCAAAAATATCAGGTGATTGATGCTAACAATAACACAAACAAATTTTTTTAAATGTTATACCTAAGTCATTGCAATTTAAATGATGCTAAATGTGTTAGCATTTTGAAATTTAATTTTTTTATTAAAACAAGTTAGCTTACACAATTTTGTAATTTTCCTTAGTTACAAGTACAATGTCGGAATATGTTACTTATAGGTTATAATTCTAGTTGCATTTTACTTCGCAACATGACTGATTTAATCAATGTGAAACCAGTGGAATTATCAATAAGAAAAAAATTAAACGAAACCTTTCTACCTACGCACATGGAGGTATTGAATGAATCATACATGCATAATGTTCCCAAAGGGGCTGAAACTCATTTTAAAGTGGTTGTTGTTTCGGATAAATTTATGGATGTTCCCCTTATCAAGGTATGACAATATCTAAAGAAAGAAATATTAGTGCAACACCAAAGTACGAGTTATGAAAATGTTTATTTTTCCAGAGACACAGAATGGTAAATGATTTACTAAACAATGAATTACAAAATGGAGTACATGCACTTTCAATCGTCGTAAGTATTCTATAATAATTTCGTTTCGTTTGATTTTAGATGAAAATTGTTATTTTATTTTTTAAGGCAAAAACACCTAGTCAATGGGAAGAAAGTGATAAAAATGTTAAACCCAGTCCTAATTGTCGAGGTGGATTTGGTAAATGACTTATAAAAATGTTAAACTGTACATAACATAAATCGATCTTAAGAATTTTGTTATTGTCAGTACGACATAATTTCAAAACAGTTACACAAATACATTATCAAAAATGATGTTTTATCACACTTTTTTTATAGAATATAGTAGATCATTTTAATTTATTACACATGTAAATACTATAGTAAATTTTATATAGTACGTATATCTTTTTACAATATTGTTTTTTAGAAAACTTAAAAAAAGATAATATTTTCAAATCTTTTACATTTTAAATGAATACTAGATTTAAATTACTAACTAAAAATAATGGACTGATTTGAGGAGACTATTGTTTTGGAATCCAACTTTGTAAAATAAAGACATAATAAAACAAAAAATGTTTACTAATGTCATAACGTAAAAGTATCTAGCCTTAATTTTCCTTCGTTCTCTGTAAAATAGAGCATATCTGCCATTGATTGTTCTGCTATTGCTTCTTCTGCTTTTTCGTATACCTAAAAATATTTTAATTTTCTTATGAAATGAGAATAATATATTTTATAATTAACAGAATTTCGAAAGTTTTGCATAAATTAAAGGAGTCAAATAATTTAAAACTAGAAAAATTGTATTTAAATTAGTGTGTAGTTATACTACTTACCCCTCTGAAAGATATGTCTTTGGGTGAAAATTTAAAATGAGGTCCAAAATTCACAGAAACAGTTGCTGTTTTATGAATTGAAATAGATGGATAGTAAGAACCATTATAAATATCTACAAATGCTTCTCCCTTATTAACTCCATTTTTAAAGTATATTATCTTACTTCCTACAAGAGGTTTTAAAGCTCGAATAGCTTCAGGAACTTGATCCTTTTCTTCATAATATAAATGACTTTTAAATTTTACTAATGGCTGAAATAAAAACCTTCATTAAATCTATTTCCATTATCTGATTATCTACGTTAAATAATGAAGCATTTCTTAACTACTTACACGATCCTTATACGTATTAGGAATATGAGTTGGACTATGTACATCTGGTAAGACTATTAGAAATCCTAGTGTGTCTCCTTCTCCATATCCTTCACTATAATGTTTTCCTCTGCTTTCATGGAAACGCGTGCCCTTTCTACAATTATGTACTATTGAGTATTGAAAATTATCATTAAACATAACTTTTCTTGTATTGTTACCTAGACCGCCAAGAATAACCGAATTTATCATATCCCAAAGGTGCTTGTAAATTGGCATATTCTTGACCCCATCCAAGCCTTGATGCAGAACCTTCTGGCATCTCTTCTATAGTCGCCTCCCAATACCATGTTCCCCTGCAAACAGCTTTAAGCAGATAATTGATAAAAAAATCTTTTCCAAAAAGACGTTAAAATTTATATATTTTTAGTAACTCACAATGAGTAGCTCTGATCATGCAGTAACCCTTATCACCAGTGACCACCAATCTGTCTTCTGAAACTTTCATTTGAGGAGCTCGATCATGCAAAGCTAAAAGTACAACACTTGGACTTAAAGGTCTGTACAGCCAGCCTGGAATGGGTTTGCCAGCCCAATCACTGCTCTCATCAAATTCCTAATTCAAAACAAAGTGTTCATTTTATTATAATATTAAGCATTCAATATTACAAAAAAAAGAGTTCAATGTAAAATGTGGAATCAGTACATTGTGAGTGTTGACTTACTTGTCTAAAAGGTGCATGTGGATCAGGTTCAGCTAAAATATACCTGTAAGCATCTTTATTGAAGGGATGCTCCAGTGGATATCCATGAGCAGGTAGTTTTGGTGCTGTCATGTCTGTTCCTCTACCTTTTTTTCCTGGACCAGTTCCAGCTCCCTCACCAGGAAATTTGCGTTTGGCATTACGTCCACGAATCCCACCAGGCATTGATGCTAATATATCCATTAAATAGTTAAATTATTAAATTTTGATTTGTGGTAGCAAATATGAAAGTCCAGTAATTATTTTATATTACGAGGCAATTGAAAACTGTGGTCAACTGAATTTTTACTAATGATAATCATAAAGATAAATAAATTATATTTTAGGCGCAATGTATTTAGGCAAATTCCAATATCAGTTTTTATAATTCTACTATTTAAATTTATTGATGTGGTAACATACTAATATATTCGATAAAATAATTTATGGATGACATTCCATTCATATTAAAATAATTTAGTGGCTAATAATTAAATTTTGAAATTTATCAAATTCAATTGCATACGTATTTTGAAAAAAGCTCATTTTCCATTTATCAAAATATCTATCGTGAGTTATCGCATGTACCAACTTGTTCAGTAACTTTTAACGTACCTCCTTTGATCATTGCATCATAATTAGGCTTAATCGCTATTAAATCCGAGCTTATGAGTCCATACATTTGTCCTTCAGCAGAATTCTCATCTATCATGAAAAGTGTTCCAAGATCTTTTGTTAAAGCTTTATGAATCTGAAAGTAAAAAAAAAGAATAACGTTAAAATATTATATATTTTACATATCAAAATTTGATATGTATTATTTTTAATATCTGTAAAAATAACATGGTTTTGGTTCGATCAGTTTTATCTCTTATATAATACCACTTCATAAATCAATTTATGAGATAAGAAAAGGTAAACAATATTTAAAAAAATTTTTAGTTAAATATTTTTTAACATTAAAATAATCACAAAAGTATCATGTTATTTAATTTTTTTAAACTTTTGATATTTTATTTATTTAGATTCTTGCATCCTTTTGAAGTAATGCAATTTAATTATTTTCTATCAAACTTATTAAATCTTTTAAACATTAAATTAATCTTTTTAAAATTGAACCTGTGAATAAAAAGAATTCTTACTCTTGAATGCCAAGATTGTGTTACTCTTCGGGGCATAGTGGTCATACTTTCCCAGTGACATTCTATGAAAGGAATAATATCACGATCTTTGTGAAAAAGTGTTCTGTTACTATTCTCTTTCTGACAAGTTTGTATTAAATTTGCTATAGCAGTGACACACATTTGTGGAAATTCTGTAACAAAATTATACAAATATATTTTTTTCTCAGACTTTCGTATATTTTAAAATAAACTTGACTGTAAAAATCATAAATAGTTTATTTATATTGACTTACGAGCTTGGTTTTTTTTAAAACTTTCCAACCCAGTCTGTGAACAATTTTTACACATGAATACATAGTTCATCATGAATGGTACTAGTTTTCCTAATTGATATCCAATGCAAGATTCATGGAACCACCTCAAACAATTTGCACACAATAATTCCGCAATATTTAAATTTCTGTCTTTTCCACTGTAAAAAATATATTATTTGAAATTAGTGTGATGCTATTACCATAAAATTAACACTCATTTACAAACTTACCAGTAACAATTTCCTATTTCGCTAATGGTAGTAGTTCGTCCATTAGATTTGCTAGTTGAATCCTCTGTTTTGATTTCGAGTTTTGGTTTCTCTTCCAGCAAATCACTTGTCTTTTCATCCATGATGCTACTTTTTGAATTTTCAGAGCCTTCTGTTGTGCTGTAAAATTTATATGGGTTTAATAATTGCATATTAAAATAACACAAACAATATATATTTATAACCTCAATTTTATCAAATTAGTACTTTGAAAACATTAGTTCTATTAACTTTTAAGTTTTTTATTAAAATTATAAAGGTTTGTATACTTTTTTAAGCAATAATTAATTAATAATTAGTATTGTTACCTTTCTACTTTTACGACGATTGACATCGTGACCGCAAATTGTAAACAAAATAATATTCTTTATCGTACCCAAACGCGGCACGGCGGCGTACTCAAATTCGATGCAGTGCTGCCACTGTATATACGCTGCACGCATGACGCAATACACATTTCATTCGCGCATATATATATATATATATATATATACTTATATATATACCTACATATATACCTATGTATGTTCTGTTGTATACAGTTTTTATTTTGTAACATATAATATATATAACATATAACATAATGAATATATCTGCATAGAAATTTAGCACAGTAGCGTTTTGACTTCTGAAGGGATTCAGGGGAATTATTATGATTATTATATACGGCGAACTCTTCAATTAAACTTAACTCTTTTATACATGTAACAGATAAGACTTACTGCATCTTTTTTTTTTTAATTATATTGCTATGACCGGTTATTAATAAAATTTTTTATATCTATTGCCTATATAAAAACTTTAAATAGGCAATAGATTTTTCGTATCTTTTATTTTGTTATGAAACAAAATTTTATATACCTCTTTAAAATGAAATAAATATAGCCTCTAAAACTTTTATTTTGAGTTAAAGCTACGTGAATAAATAAAAAGTCAATTTGTCAAAAATACTTTTATTAAATATTCTTTAAATACATTTATTAAAAAATTCATTGAAAATTATCTTAAAGTGAGCTTTTCAATGAAGTGTATACTAATATATATATATAAAAAGTTTTGTAAAAAGCTTTATGTAATGCTAATGCACATTTTCGCACGATATCCAGCACTCACACGCGTGATTAATGCGCAAACGTAATTTAATTACGCATGACTTAGTACAATATTGTGTGATATGACTTTTCAATAAATATATCAAAACTTATAACAGCGTAGAGTTCTCTACTTAGGATCTCCTTTGAAGCATCGCTCCTTTTACTCATAGAAACAAACAAAATTTTGATTACAAATATAACATGTACAAGTCTCGCATTGATCGCGACTCGCTCATTCAGACTTTGGTTTTTCGGCTTCTCCACTATTGGAGCTTGGAGTTGGTATGTTGGATTGGGAACTCTGACCCAAATTCAAAAAGTTGGTCAGATGGAGAATCGAGATGACGCCGGTCATGTAATTCGCGACGTCTTCTTTCTTCACGGTTTTCAACTGGGCGGCAACGGAATGGTAGACCCTGTTGGCAGTCTTCGTTGACAATTGGCCGATCGTTTGAACTGCGTGCAGGACTTTGTTCTCCTCGGCTGATACAGGCGCTGAAAGTTGCAAATGTATATTATTTATTTGCATTTTTTTATATATATATTTATTTTTTTCAAAATTTAATTCTTTACTTTATACCGAGATGCAAATGGGTTCCTATGTATATACATATATATATATTTACATTCATAGATTATTTAAATTATACCGACCAATTGTTGTGTTCAGATCCAACTGCATGTTAATCGCATCTCTTGGGGATTTCAGTTACAAAAAAAAAGAAAGAAAAATACAGGACTTCATAAAACTTACTCTATCTAGCAACCTGTGTATATTATCTAGGGTACTATAGAAATTGAATTAGTAAAAAGCGTTAAACTGGTATCTTTGAAATTCGGAGTGACAAGTGCGAATAGCTTAACTTAAAAACTATGTGCAGCGACATTATTTTTACAATTTTGTTTTATAAATATTCATAACTTTAAAGTTATTCTTCCTACAGAGGATATAAAAAGCAACCAGCATGAAGGGAGCAAGTTCTTTATTAGTCTGTCGAGTTGTAATTACCTGGTGAATCTTGTTCTCCCTCAACGGGTGGGAAATAATGATCCAGGAGGCGAGTGACGAGTACACTGGTATTGTCGACGCCTTGTACGGCCATGGTTCCATATTGGGTGCTGAGAAGCTCATTGGCCTTGGCGACACTGATGTCCTTTAAGGCCGTCGCTTGAGTTGTTGCGGACTCCTTCGCCGATATCAGCTTCTCGATCGTCGGCTGGAGCGAGCTGTTCATCACATTCTTAGCCGCGTCGTAAATCTGAAATCAAGAGAAATGGATGGAGAAACTTTTTTTTACACGCGAGGTACATAATTTATTTTAACGAAAGAAAGTTTGTTTTGAATTATTTTCGAATTTTTAATCGAATTTAATCGAAAATCGTTATTTAAATAATTGTTATAGCGTGTCTGCAAAAATTGAAAATATACGATAAGAATTTATAAATAGTTATCGGTATACTTAAAGAATGTAGAACTTAAATGAATTTTATTATTACACATATAGATATATAAACTCGTAAAACTGTCATTACTATCACTCGAAAGATAGCAAATACGCGCGGAGCTCAAAGAAAATTGATTTCGTTACTTGTCCGTGCTGATGCTTTTATAATTCCGACGAATTATTAACGGCTTGAATACTGAGTAGCTATTTAAAACTTTCAATCTATTTCGCTGTTTCTTCAGTCCCTACGTCCAATATATATTCTATTTAAAGTATTTTCACGTATATATGAAATATGAAAATTAATGAACAAAGATCGGAGCCCCCCTGAAGTACTCGCGAAATACGATTCTATAATAGTGCACGACCCTCAAGTCCTCAAGTGCTACATTTTATATTTGCAATCGCATGATGCAAATATATGAACCAAATTAGTTATCCTTCAAAGGATTAGTTAATCGATGCAAAGCTGCAAGTCGATAGACAATTAGATAGTAAATAGATGATCACCTGCTTTGGCGGCTGCTTAACGATCGGCACCTTTTGCTCGACGATGTCCAATCCCTGGCAGAGCTTCTGGTCAACGGTATTTATCGGACCCTCGAGCTTCTTGGCGATCGGTGCCGCTGTCGCGGTCGCGTAACTCAGGCCTGCCTCCGCCTGATTGAGGGCCCAGGTGACCAGATGATGCGAGTCCTTGAGGTAGGCGTAAGTCGAGTTGGTCTTCTCTATCGCCGACTGCACGACAGGTATGCTCCTGACGCGGTCCAGTACCTCCAGATGGGGCCCGCTCGCGCTCTCCTGATTTGCGCTACCGTTTACTTGTTCGCTCGACGACATATTTGCGAGGATCAGCTGCAACGCGAGATTCGGTTTATTTTATTTTTATGGACTTTTAATATTGAATCGTTGAACTTTGAACGCGGAGGCGATTTGCACGTAAGTGGTGTTACGTAAGCATTGTGTTGCAGGGTTGATTCTATTTTGTCGGACGCGGTATACTATAAAATTATGAAATGCTTATAAATTTATAAGTATTGTTCAATGGAAGCAGATTGTTTAAATATAGTGTCAAATGCTGTCAATTAATACAGTCATTATTCTGGTATTCTTTGCGATGTCGATTAGTGCGAAATAATTAAGTCACGCTTCTATATAACAAAAATTCATGCTCGAATTGTGACATTCCATGAATGAATGGCGTGGATTTTTTTATTCAGATTTATCAATTTATGACTGTCATGTGTTGTATAGAGATTGCGTCCAAAGGCGTGTTTCCACGCACGCTAGATTATCAAAGAATAGGATGGTTTAAAAAAATTTTACGCGCTGCTGATTGGGTCTACGCTTATTTTCATTACATGCTGCGTTCGGGAAGTCAATTATTGACAGGATAAGGCGTAGGATATACAAATGACCAGCGTTTGAAATTCTCCAAGGTCAAAAGCAAAGGTTTTAAGTCTCATTTGCCGGGTGTTTTTCAGGCAATCGAAAATTGCAGTTAAAAGATTATATGGCACTGCTACAACAGTAATGGACGCTATTAAATAAAATGTCGGTATGTGTTACGCGTTAGAAAAGGTAATTTTAAAGAATATATATGTCGTCTGCTTGAGTTGGTCCAATTGAGAACACGGATATGTAGGTTTATTATATCGTTAGATATAACCGAAATTCAAAGCTCTTTTTGCAATGAATGTATACGTACAATGTGGAGGAAAATTCCGTTCTTACAGAAAAGTAAAAAGGAAAACAACAGTATAAGGTCAATCGAGACTTTTTGCACCAGTTTTTTTTTACCTTGTTATTCAAACCTTACACTCGTGTTTTTGTATCTGATTTTCATGGACTACTCAAATGCAAGCCTATATATATTTTTAAATAATTATAATATGCAGCATTATATGATAATACTTAATAATAATCAGAAAGATACTAAATGAATTTTCCAAATGAAAAGGCTTACGTCGGTTACGATATATCAACGATACTCAAAAACTAATGTATAAGACCAAACTGCGTTCTTGAAATTTTTAGGTGATGCAACATTGTTTTAGTTGTCGAAGACGCAGAAAGTGTTTAACGAGTCTTTTTAATTTACGAAGCGATGAGGTCGGTTTCTATACCAATGTTTTAACAACAGTGAGTAATTCAAATTACATGAGTCAACTGGAATAATATAAATGCTTTTACGCTTATTAGAAGTTACAAACCCTTTATAATTGTATATTTATGACAATGGTATTGGAAAATAGTATCCATAAGATGTACATGCTTAAATATACAATTGCATAAAAAAGGACTTTGGCATAAAAATAACTTTACTATACCGTAGTCACGTAGCTATACTCATCGGAAGTGATTGTTAGTAATTATAGAGCTAGCAAAAACGGTCGCATCACTAGTTTACGCGAAAAGTTAATCAACAAATGATTCATTCGGATGAACAATAAAAAATGTACTTTGATGTTGCATCCTTTAAATGAAATTTCAAGTAGCATTCCTACTTAGCGTGAAAGTTTTACCGGTATATATTTTAGTTGGTTATGGACGGAGAAATCTATGTGAAAGTGGGTATACAGCCGACAAGGAATTGCCAGATGATGGACCTGACCTTAATTCAGTGATTCTGCCAATAAAAGTGGTAAATAATCGATTGTTTTTAAAAATAATATACGTATAATAAATGTTTATCGCTCGTCAACCACTACTGTACAAAGCACTTGGATCGAGTGTTTTTAAAAACATAAGCGATGAGTTGCAGTCATTTAATGCAAATAGATCTGATTTTTAAATACCGTGGCATAATTTAAATTGCGAATTAATAAATTTCCATATAAATCCCATCGCGAGGAAAGATAAAGCTACGTACACGTCGTGTATATGTAAATATTGTGGTAAGCAAGAAATACTTCGTATACAATAATTGGTTTAATAACGCTCCGCACATTCTCACGTGAGGAGGAGTCTCGCAAGTCGACCGGCTACAAAATATCTAACACCCATCGTATCGTTCGTAGGTTATGTACTTCGCGCTTAACGTCTTCTCTAAAAAAAGAAAAATGAAAAAACGAACCAGCCTTTAAACCAACGAGATTCGCTTTGCAGCATGTAAAAGCAGCAGACGCAATTTGCGATGCGCAATGCACGATGCAACGTCGGCCAACGTTACACACGCACATCGCCGGTTCAACACAACAAAATGCCGGCTCTAACCGCAACTCGTGTCTATTTTTTTTCCTCTTTCAAAATTGATATAAACCGTTTAGAGTTATCTTATCGCAATCGGAATGTGTCCAGTGCTCACCTTATTTACTGTTTTGGGAATCGCTATAGGGCCGGCTTTCACCTCTGCTCCCAGCTAATTCTTTTTCCTCGCTTTGGCGAATACTTGTGTGTGAAGTGTTTCGTAGTTGTCGGCCTTGCGACGGCTGTTGCTTGATAATATATATATATATATATACGTAACGTGTTACGATTGTCGGACGTGATACTCTGAACTCTCGCGAATGTGTGACTGGCTCACTGATCATCGTACCGTGTGTATTATAGCAAGAGACAGACTTCCCTCACTCTCGGCTGGGCTGGTCGACAGGTCCGTAGTTGCTTGAGCCGGAACCCCGCGATTAACTTTCAAAACCGACGCAACATTTCTCGGTTTATCGTTTACACATGAAAATTGAATTTTAGTTTTGTTTTTAGTTTTGTCCGCGAAAATCTTAAATTCATATTGTACATTCTTACAAATTTTAGATATTCATATATTTAATAAACAATTACACAAGATTTGCGCTAAAATATACACTCGCATTATATGTATTATATGAGCAATCCAATTTAAATACAATTTTCGTGTGGTTTTATAATTTTACAGAAATGTGCATAAAATTGATGTGTACTTTTTTATGTCTGATCAAAGATGAGCATAAAAATTGCATTTGATGTGATAGCAATTTTAACTGTGTATAGGATTCAGAGAAACAATTATGTTACATTACAATTAATTTTACACTCAAATTATAACATTGATTATTAAAATAATTGTACAAATTATAATTTAGCAAATTTCAGATTCGCTAAATAAAAATAAAATGTGAAAAAAATTACGTAACTTGTGTTATATAAATTATTTAATATTATATAAAAGATGATATTCGATTATAATTTACGAGTACCCTTTACATTCGTTTACAGCATGATGATAAATAATTGCTACAAAGTACAGTTGATAATACGAAAATAACTACAGTACAATGAACTGTAATATCTTATAATTCAAGACATAGAAAACTCCAGAATGACAATTCCAAAGTATACAGATAGTGAACACGAGTATAGCGCTAGATAAATTTATTTAAAAAACTCCATTAATTTAATAGCAGTACCATATATACCTAATACAGTAAATCATTTATTTATTATGAATATTTTTCGCAGAAGCTGCATTTTTCTATTACAATTTGTCATTGAGCACAATGTAATAATAAAACATTATTCCTTAATATTACCAATTAAAAATCAATGCAAAAATAAATATTGATCTCCATAATCCATAAATCATTCGCTCGAAACGCGGTCTGGCAAGGTATTTATATATATACTTAGAAAGCTAATAATTGCAGCAAGTCTATTTAATTCTCAAGTACATCAATGCTCATAATAATTAGCGCTAACGATGCTCAAGGGCCCGAGAGCAAGTTAATTTTACGGGGAGCGCTGTACGGAGATCATTATCGGCACGAAAGATCGTTCGCTACTGAGCGGCCGGCAAAACCGTCGTGACGTGGGGGTCGCCGCGAGTTGGAACTTGGAACTAGTGTAGCTCTCATCGCGAGTCTCGTTACTCATCGACAGAGGCGCGATGACTAGCCAAGACACTATGCTTTACGTTCGCAGAGAGAAATCTCGCGCAACGTCGCGCGGAAGTTGGTTCAAAAAACGTATTTTTATAACGAATTGATATATTGTTGATCATCGGTCTTGAGAGAGAACCGCAGAGAGGGCTGAAAATGCCGTTAAGTATGATAAGGAGGATTTGTCATCAGATATTATTAGAAGCTGATGGCTTCGTTGCGAGTGACAATATTTTGTATGACTTGCACATTTTCCGATCAATTTAATCTATGTGGGGTTTCGTGAAAATAAAAAATCGAATATAGGGTTTTCTGTTGAAAGGAAAGTATGCGCTTATTATTTGTGGTAATCAGGGTCAATTAAGAATCCCCCAGGTATCATAACAGATTTTAATACCGAGTTTTAACGATTCAAATTTTTTTAAATTCTTCTCAAAATAGTATAAGAAATAATGAACTATAATCAAAAGCAACGGCACAAAATAATTTATTAATTTCATAGAAAAAGTGGATTATTTGTTTTTGTTCAATTAATACAAGCAATTATAAAAAAAGGAATATTTTTATTTTTATATTCTGATATATAAGTATCGATAAAAAGTACATAGTTCAATAATAACGTTAAACGCTTTAGAAAACCATTATAAATTGATCACGTTATATATCAGTTCACGGACATTATTACATTTGATTACATTTAATACGAATACATCACGAAACACATTCTTTTAGCTTCTTTTTTTTTTTCAATTACAATTTTAAACTTTCACACGCCACATACCACTAACGTATAAATTTCACAATACAGTATATATTTTTCATACGTTACAATTCAGACACGGGAAATACACACATCTAAGTATTGTGGGACGCATTAACTTTCTGTCATTGCCAAAATAGATCATTTTTACACATTACATAGGACGTGTACACAATGGATCCAATACTGAAACCAATTCATAGACATACATTTTCTCGACGACATCAACATGTAAAAAAGACCTTAAATAATCAGAATATTAAAACATTCAATCAAATTACATTACACAGACAATATAATCTATTGATACATATACTAATGATCGTCGATATACAAGTTTATTGCAATGATCCGTTATCCCAAAAAAGAAAAGAGAAAAACGATTGCACGCCACTGACGAGAGCAAAGATCGAAAAACTTAACGAATAAAAAAAGAGCGGGGAAAAAACTCGCTAAATCGCTAAGCAAAGGGACTATACGCAACTGTACACCGTAAGATCCAAGTAAAAGTACACTTTTTCTTTCGTCAAAACTTTTACACATTTGGATTCGCCGTGTACAGCTGACTGTAAGAATACCGTTAGAAATCTCTTTTTGGATCGCCAATTAACGAATCAACGAGGGCGAACCTCGCGTGCCTCTGATGAGCACGAAGATTCGAAGAGTAGCCGTGGGGGTGGTGCTGGTGGTGGTGGTGGTGATGATGATGGTGGCCGGGCTTGAGGCCTCCACGACGGTGTTCGGGCGCGAGCAGCAACAACAGAGCAAAGTGCAGGAGGACGTAGATGACGAAGCCTGCGTCGAGGAGGTGGACCAATAGAAAACAATAGAGGGACGAGGTCGAGGGTGGCCTACGTCTATGCCGCGCTATCGGACGTCTGCTGTGTGCGTTGTTAGTTCTCCTTCTTGTCGCTCTCCGTCGATTGGGCCGGTGGTGATTTGTTGTTGGGCGAGCAGGAGAGATTGTGGACGCGCTCGTTGAGGGCATTGACGTAAAAGGCCAACTGAAGAAACTCCACGAGGTTGGCTAGGTAGGTTTTGAGATTGTCCTTGCTGAGGGTGCGCAGGTGGTGGACGACGTTGGCGTAGACGCGACGGGCCGCCTTGTTGGACAGACGGCCCAGTGTTTGGAGACTGTGCAGCAGCTTGTCCTCGTCCGCCGATACCGACTCTGAAACATTCGTATTTACTTGGAATATAAGCTACGTTTTACGATGTAAATGTGCAATCATTAATAATTAATCGACTTGAATGTCTTATGATTTAAGTGCAAAAATTACTAAGGTTCCATACATGTAAATGGTATTAGCAATAAAAAAATCCAAGGACAAGATTCGGTCCAAGTAGCCTGCAAGTAGCCAACAAAAAATCATCTAACACGATCGTCTCACCTGGGAATTTTTCCTCGCCGATCGGCGGGAAGTACTTGTCGATGATCGTCTCGACGGCTTCGGCAGTCAAGTCGAGGCCTTCCACAGCAGCGCTACCATAATGCGTGCTCAGTATTTGGTTCATCTTGTTCCAGCTGAGGTATTTAAGAGTCGCTGCTTGACTGCTAACCAGACCATTTACGTAGGCGATCTTCATGACAGCCAGCTGTACCGTCTCCAGGGCCAACATGAACGCGTTGTCCAGAATCTGCGTTGATTTAACATTCACATATATATTTATGTATATGGTATTTCGCCAAGTGCGGTTATCGGTTGAGGAAACAAAAAAGACCCGAGAGCTGTTTTATATGCACGTGGGACTGCTGCGAGTTGTTGTATACGTTCATATAGCAACTGTTCGAGGTCGCTTTTTTAGAGTAATGGCTTATATACGCTTTTAATAATATGGTGATTGCATAAATAATTTTATTGGTTTTTTGGTTCACGTCACTGGTGAGTTTTCTCCTCGGCGAGGTGTGCATTGATGAGTGCTTTTTAAGGAATTAATTGAGTAAATTCCCAATAAAAATTAATCGGTTATTGCCTTTTTTTTGAAAGATAGCTGCAGTATAAGGAATATTTTATTTTGTGTACAACAGGTAAGAATTTTAATCACTTGAGAAAAAAGTGATTTAACAATTATTATTTCACAATAACTGCACTGAGTATCGTTATACTTATACTTATAAATGGAATATATATTGAACGGAAAAATTAGTCTCTTGGTATACTGAAATGTACAGGTTTCCAGATCTTTAATCTCCGCTACTTTTTTCTTTTATTTTAACTACCCTATAATTTTTAATTAATAATGACTTGGTATTCACCTCGCATGAATTCTAGCCACACTGTGTATCGGATTCTCCCTTACTTCCCAGGTAATTCTATATAGCAATAAGAACTTTTCAACATTTCAACTTTCCCCGTGTCCGCTACGCAACTCACAGCTAAATTCGAGTTTCAAAAGTATATAGTATAGGCACAGGTATAAAATAGAGATCGTACCAAATCGGGACTCTTCTTAACAATGGGCACCTTCTTCTCGATCTCGTCGAGGCCGCGGCAGAGCGTGTGGTCGACGAAGCTGATCGGCGTCTTGAATTTCTCGGCGTAGGGGGCGGCCTGCCTCGTCGCGGTCATAAGCGAGGACTCGGCTGTCGACAGGGCCCAATTGACCAGCTGATGCGAGTCCTTGAAGCGGCTGTACGTCGAGGCGGACTTGTTCAGGGCCAACTCTATCACCGGCAACTCGAGCATCCTGTGGACGAGCTCGAAATGCGGCAGCTGGGCTGATGCGGTTGCCATGTTGCGTATAGTTTCTCTTCTGCTCTGCTCTCCTTCTTTCTATGCGACTCTCGTGACTGCTCTGAAAGTGCAGTTGCGAGTTTATGATGTTATTTATAGCTGTTGCACTCTTATTCTTTTTTTTTTTTTAGCTCTCGAGGTACAGGGAAACTCAATGCCATTTGCTGCATAGACGTAGGAATCTGTTTTTTTTTTCTTTTTCATGCAAAGATCTTTTTTTTGCGTTGGCTCGAATTCTTTGGATATCTGTATAATTGTATAGGGGGAGGTGTGAATTCAATCGATTTATTATCAAATTTATTAGCGATATATGCAGTGATCGCCATGATTTTTTACTTAATCCATTCTATATATTATATATGATACATGAGACTATACTGTTGGCATAACTCATAGCTTACATAGGAAAGTGTTAACCTAAATGGAAAAAATGAAATATAATATAAAAACTTGAATTCTCAGAATAATTAAAATGATAAGGGAGGTTTGATTGTCTATAGTTTAAATTAGGTTTTGATTAGCTAAATATAAAAAATATTCAACTTACATTTTTATCAAACCAATAATAAATCGCTACGCTAATGTTATGCTGTCAGTTTTTCTATTACTGTACTCAATTAATTTGTTTGGAAATTTCAATTAAAGTCAACTGTCGTCTTTTAATTAATATTCATGAGACATCATGAACGTATTACAGTATCCGCAGCGTAAACAGCATGTGTCAATTATTAATTGAGTGTCTTTGCCTTCCAGTCTTACGCTCGTGTAGAAATTAATAACGATTAGATTAGTATAAACTTTTTTGAGTAATTCAATGTCTTCTTCTCTTGGTACTGTCAATGTATATTTATTGACAAACATACGAGAGTATTACGATTGATTGGAACTTAAATAATAATATCGTAAGTCACATCACTTAGAGTTTCAAATATGGAATAAAAAGCGTAAACCTTTCATCGTGCTTTATTACATTTGCGCTAAATTAAGCATATTAACGGTATTTTAATATTCATAGTAATGGCCTCATCATGACATCTAAAATGTATATGATGAGAAGAAAGTTTGGTTCCTATTTAGGCTAAATAGCAAGCACATAAATATTAATGACAATTATATTCTCAGTAGTTTTCCACTTTCTCAATTAAGATCCAATTTAATATTTAAAACTGTATTTAATTTCCATTAATAAGTTGCCTAATAAAGAAGATATAACTGAAAGTTTTTTTTTGCATGTCAACTACATTTTTGAATAGAGAGAGAGAGTCGCATCCCGACGGATGCACGAAAGTTCAGTGACACGTGAGAAAGCGCGGCTGTTGACTATTAGCAAGTGAGTGGTAATCTTTGAATATTTACGACCTCAGCGCAGCAATTTCTATTGAGCGCAGCATCCGCTGTGAATTTTCCGCTCGATGAAGTTGAAAATATTTTAAAAATAGTGAAACGAGCCGAGCTGATAAAATGACTTATTTTCAATGCATTGATAAGATAACTTTTCCAATGCGCGTGAAAAGAGAGTTAAGTCAATTTGCTCCAAGTGCACAAACCAATACTTAATCCCAGCTGCTGTTTGCAGAATAATCATTTTGTTAAGAGCAACACTGAATATATACCACATTGAATATATTCAATAATTTTGTGTTCGACAGAAATCTTTTTTCGAACTGCACGATCTGATGCTATTAAATACTTCTAGACTTCTACAATTGGTCGCATTACAATTCTCACAATTTAAAATAAACAAACCTAAATTTATTACGAGAAAATTATCGGAAGTGAACATATCAACTTATCTTACATTTAAATGGTATAAATCTCAAATTAAAATTCCAAACAAGTACTGCCATCAGCCTTGAGTATATTTACTTTAAGATTTGTTTGCTTGGCTAAAATTTAATAATTGACGGGATGCACGACGTTTTGATTTTTATCGAATCACAATGTAATTTAATTTCTATCCAACGAACAATTCGAATTAATAATACGATAAGCCGCCGATAAGATATCTACGCGTAAAAATTAAAAGCGCAATTACTGCAAATGTTCGATAAACACGATGGTACTTTGAATTTCCAGCAGTTTCTCCAAAAATATATAAGTACGACAGATAAACTGAACACACGGCCTCGAAACAAAGACAGGAAGTGTGCAGCTGAATATATACGCGCGTCAGGCTATATCCACCTCTACTTCGAGAACCCAAATGTATTCGACTTGCAGCACACGAACGAAAAAAAAAAAAGGTTTATACATCGTATAGCAAATCGATGGTAAACAAAGGCGTAAGCTACTACTCACCAAAGGACGTTCTTCTGTTTTCCTGCTCTCCTCTCTCTCGCAAGCGTTGTTCTCTCGCTCAACTTATCTGTCGTCGTTGTGCGACCGGCGCGCGCGAAACAGTACACTAAACGCTCGCTCGTGTATAAACACTTATAAGCGAGAGCCCTGGTAAAAGTCGAGCTTCTTCGGTGGGAGAGAATAAGAAGAGAGAGAGAAAGAGAAGAGAAGAGAGAGAGAGAGTGTACAGTCAAGCACGAATTGGAGTGTGCAACATGGCGACAGACAGGCGAAAGTCCGTCGCGAGCAAAGTCCAACGCTGCTGCTACTCGCGCTCGAGAGTTGTCGACTCTGTTGCGTGCTACACACCACGCGCACACATGTACCGAGCTCGGCTGCGCTAGATGGACGCCGGCGTCACGTAGGCGCCCCGCGAGCCTGTGTGTGTGTGTGTGTACGCGCGTATATTGTACAGCTTTTTCTGCGCGACGTCCGCGTGCGAGTGACGTGTATACCGGCCGCACACTAAAACCACGCGGTTAACCGGTCGATTTTTATACGATTGCGGCTGCGCTCACCAGCTCGTTTTCCCTTTTTTGGCCGATCTTTTTTTCCCTTTTTCTCCTTATCGAACGTGCATGAGATTATAAGGGTTGGCGATTTTGCCCTTTTTCATCGCTAACGAGCTCGATTGACAATGTCAGGTTATCCTGTATTTCTTTTTAGTTTGACATTTTTGTTGATTTCTCGGTTGTGGAGCTGGATTATTTTTGATGCAGCGAAGTCGCTGTAATTATATTGTTAAATTCAAGTTTTTCGTTGTAATTTTCATGTAGAAAAAGTACAAAAGTTATGCATTTAAATTGATCTACTTAAGAAAATTCAATTAATAGGAGAAATAAAAGCTAACGGGGTTAATATATATCTATACGAGTCTTACCACACTCGACTTTTTCTACTAATCCAAATTTTTTTTTTTCCTTGATTGGTCACACATATATATTTTTTACCGTAAAGAATGCAATAATCTACATACACAGTAATATATCGACAGTTTTCACAATTGTTGTTCTAAATAATCTAAACTGCTTCGCAACTATTATTGTCACCGCGCTATCAAAGAGCATATTGCTTGAGGACAATGACCAGAGCCACTGCATCGTCGCGCTTTTCGCTCTGCGCTCTATCGAACTAATTCGGAGCAGCAGCAGCTTCTGCAGATTTAAAAACCAATCGTTAAGATAAGAAGCGGCTTAAATGTCAGTTCGCAACATTAGTTCTCATGTATACAAGATTCTCAAATGACACGCAATAAAGAACATAATTTATTCCATAAACCAAAACCTCGAGGCTGCATGTCGTATTGCGATATACGTAAACAACGGTCATTTTTCCCCGATGCGCATCAATTTGTAGCGGCAGCGACAGTCAGCGCCAGCACAGACAAAACAAGAAGGAGAAAAGGAAAAAAAAAATGTATACGATACATTTAGACAACTATATTCCGCGCTGTAGAATTTTTTCCCTCGATTCCTATGCCTTTTCCTCGTACATAATATTCCGCGGCTCGACTCTAGTCACGGTGAGGGCACGCACACCGAGCGTGCACCGAGCGTGCACATCCCGCATGTGTCGCCGATCACGTACTATACTTTACTCCCGGCTAATGAAACCCACGCATATAAGCACACGCTACAACGTCCTATCGTATCTGCTCGTCTGGAAAAATAGAATCTCCAGTCTGAATCATCTTCCTTCGCTCCTCTTTCCTCCTCTATCACGACTGAGCGGTCCGCTTCGCATATTATTATATACACCGCATCCGATAAACTCGTGAACCGTAGTTGTCGAGTGTATACGTTACCATAGATCATGCATGTATATAGCGTTTCCAGAAAGTGGAAACGATGTGTGTACGTGACTTGGACTGTGCGCTCGTCTATCGGCAGTCTAGACTCGTTGCACATACCGAGCACGCGACTCGATTCGACCCTAATCGGAACGCTGTTGTTGATATATACTCTACACGGATTTTAGTCTTAACTCTCCTTTGATACGTTATGCGCTACAGCCTAAATATAATCACGGCTTTTTCCTTTCATTATATACCTAGACGCGTATGGTGACTTTCTGTTTCCACGAGTGGAAGATTCAGTTCACTTAATGTTTCTGAAAAAATTCTTTCTATTATTTTTATGCTGCAATTTTTATTTTTATAGGTAGTATTCAATTTTTGTTAAAAATTCTCTTTTTTTTATTATTCTTCTTTAGGAAAAAGTACTTTTACAAGCTTCAACATTTATTTACGAAAAATTTAGTATTTATATTAATAAATAATAAATTAAGTTACTGTGCTAAACAAAAATTCACTACTTTTTGAAAACTGTGTTTCGAAAGAAATTTATTAAAATTTATACAAAATTACATTAATAACTTTGACTACAGTTTGACGATATATGCCGTTAATTATATCTTCAAATAAAATCTACTTAATCATATTCAGTAAAGTTTTAGAATGTTTTTGAATAAATATAATCTATTTTAACAACTTTCAAGGAAAATTTCATTATTAAAAATAGTTCATATCGAGTATAATTATATAGGAATGACAAAAAAGTCACACAATAGATATTTATTTAAAATATTTTATTAACGTTTCTTCTAAACAATATTGAAGAAATTTAAAAAATGCGTGTATACTATAAAATTTATGCATAACATTACTTATTTCTTTTTACATTTCATTAGATAAAGTTAAATGTATGTTATGTGATGTAATTCACTCGCATAACTTTAATGAAGAAGGTATTAATCTTATCGCTGATTTTTTTTTATCAAAGTCCAATGTTTTGATCAGCCTTGAGACAATTTTATAAGACGAAATCATTGATTCATTGCTTTTTAATAAACAATTACATACATCAGAAACTTATATATATATATAT
>UELV01178356.1:17144-29057 GCA_900490015.1 Megastigmus stigmatizans | reverse complement strand
GTGTGTATGTATGCGGTGTATATAGGATGATCGATAATTGAGAAATTCTTGGACTACGCTACCAACGCCGAGGATATATGAATAATGCGAGCACACACACGTGAGGAAAATAATGCGGAACGCGCAGCTTGTCAATATATATATATATACTATGTGTGCGTTTCTACTTCAATGTACTGTACGTCGCTGTAATATAAGTTTGCAGTCGACTGGCGATTTTTCGTTGTAGCATCAACGGATTATATACATATATATATATATATATATATCTCAACTTATCAAGTGCTTGTGCATGGATTTTCCATGATTTCATGTTCGAATCCCTAGAAATTCATCAGTGACTTTACATTATTATATTACTGATTTTCCATAATAGGCCAATAATATAGTTGCAGATGCGAAAATTTCGCTCGCTCATGCGGTGGATTTTCACATTTTTCATCCAACATCCATTATCGTATAGGTACATATATCACGTGTTTCAGCTGACTAATAAATTTATGTTCTTATTCATCAGCTGGCTGCAATATATGCCAAAGTCATGATATACAAGGCGTTATGCCGTGAAAGCTTTTCGAGATCAGGGAAAGATCTTAATTGCATGTCGGCATTTTGCTAGCGAGACTATAGAAATATACGATTTTCCAGCAGTCAGGCCGCTCTTTGCAATCCAATGTCTAACAATTAATACAGTTATACAATAATATGTTTTTATCCCTATTAATTCAATTAAATGAGATTTACATTGAATTGGGCACTAGAACCATCATTTCCAAACTTCTCAGAGGCATTAATTTCGGTCTTCTTTTCAATAATTCAGTTCTTTGTTCGCACACGCTTGGTCCGGTTTTACACACACACGACGACAGTCAAGCCTCGGTTGTACAAGATTTTCTATCTTGCTGCTCATCATCATCATAGACAGTCGCGGCACTTTATAAAGAAACGAAAGCGAGGACGATAAAGACGTCGCAATTGTGTGTGAGAGAGAGAGGGAGAGAGAGAGAGACGCACGTCAAAAGATCTGCACTCGTTGACGATAAAGCGACGAAAACAGATGGTGATGTACGTGTGTGATATGAGTCTGTGCTCGTATATCCGAGGACCGCAGTGTCGCGCTGACGAAATTTCGCGTATTTGCGGTGCAGCTGCGATTTACCGTCACGCACCAGAGATCAAAGTCTTGGTTAAAGTCTCTTGTAGAGACACGTTGGCTTGAGCAACGACGGGCTTGTTTTTCCTCTCTCTCTCTCTCTCTCTCTCTTTGACTTTTGCTTGGATATCTGTATGATTGTAGTTGTCGTTGTCGCTGTTAGGCCTTGATTCGTCGATTAATATCGCGGCGTTTATATATGCTGTACTTTTTGAGCGATAAGAGATGCAGTTGCTTAAGTATGGATAATCGATGATTCGTGCATTTTTTGGGTATGGGCGGTGATAGTGTGTTTGCTTATCTCACGCGACTATATAGTCAATGTAATCTGGTTAACGGAGTCACAATGAAATTTATTTGATTGTCTTAACTTATTAATACATGTATATATATTATGCGTTTCTCTGATATCCGGACCTAACGATGTTTTCTCCAAATCATTGTGTGTATGTATTTATAATATAAAACAATAATAAAATAATAATTAAAAATAATATTTAACAATTGCAAATTTTTTTCGCATAAAATAATAACATGAATTGACATTTCGTATACTTGAACAAAAGTTAAAAACGTATTTCGAATTAACGAAAATTTTTGTCGAGATAAAAACGTAATATTTATTTTTAGTACTTTATTGATAAATGGCGCCATCGCGCAGATTATTTTTAAAATCAGATCTTTAAAGTTTACAACGCTTCTAAATTTTGAAAACAATCCAGGAATTTTCTTCGCCATTTCAAAATTGATAATTCTCTATATAAATTACGATCGCATTTTTTTGTATTTTCTTCTTAAAATTTATTAAACGAAACATGGCAACGATTGTTATTAGCGCCGTCATAAATTAAGTGGCTTCTCGTTCCGCATCGAGTTAATTATTTGTGAACACATCGACAAATAATGTAGGGCAGCCATGAAACAAAAAAAAAAGGGTGTACTTTAATTTCGGTACACGTTATAACGAAGTGAAATTAAATAAGAACAAAGCATAAGAAGAGCAATTACTTGGATAAAAAAAATCCCCACACTTTATAATCAGTCGCGAAGTTCGCGTGTCTGACAAATTGGTCGGCGCGCGCGTGGTAAGAGTGCACGTGGAAGCGGCGTCATCTCGCTGAATTCAATTAGAACAAAACTGTATACAAGCCCAAAGACTCAAATATATATATATATATGGCGAGAGAGTCGAAGCCCAAGCCTCCTCTACGAGCGTAACATTCGTCTAATCGAGGTGAAGAACCGAATACTGGCAGTCGGCCAAAAAGACGAGTGAGTGAGCGAACCGCGCGAGCCTCGATGCCTTACCTATATACTTTTTTTTTTCGACGCTCCTCGTCGTCGGATAAATGCACGGCCGCCGCCAAGCTGTTAGATACGAAAACAAGTGGTCTGAGAATCACTGGTATTATTGTACCCGATGACTACGAGATTACTGCTTAAAACTAAATTAAAATAAAAATGGAACGATTCTGTAACGCGCGTTGTGATGCGGTTAACCGGGATTTTGAGATTTATTAGAACTATATAGCTTGATCTATTGTGTATTGATTTAGTAAATAACGGGAGTGAATTATATTTTTAAGTATATTCACTGATTTGATTGTAGAATATGCGGGTAATTTTGGAAAGAATTTTAATTAAGTGCGTATTCGATGTGTGTACAAAACAGTTCGATGAATTTTCAAACAATAAACTAGTGGAATAGAGACAGTCCAGACTTAACCGAAATTGCACTAATTATACTCATTCATTTTCGTGTCAAGGACAAGATTTTAAGCCGTCCAAGTTATAAATATTCTATAATGACTAGGTATTTTGTTCCGCGGTACAAATTGGACCGATTTATAAAATGCTTATTAGTCCAAAAATTAAGCTTTTCGATGAAAATCACGGCTATAAAATAAATTAATATAATAGCCAAATTTGCTTTAGTTAACCTCAAATTAGTCATTTCCTCTGTTATGCTTATTTTATTATTCGATTTCGCTAAATGAATTTGGATTTAATACAAACACGAGCATATATTATAAAAGTCGTAAAATAAATAATTGCGCAAGATGCGGTAGTCTTGATAAACAAATATTCATTAATGCATAGTGTCTAAACAGATCCTGACCCTTTACTACTTAATTCGTCAAACTACCGATATATTGTATTAATTTAACAATTTACTCTATAAAAGAATACTTATAACCTTAAACTTTATAACAAGGTTAGTAAAAGTTTAATAAGTTCGAGACTGCTTCTTGACGAGATTCAGCTTTGAAAAATTTTTATATCGGAGCAAACTTATCATAAAATTACTTCGCGACAATAATTGCTTATATTAATAACCTTTTTTTCCATCAAACAGATACTTTTATTATGCATATGCTGTAAAAAAAGATTAATGAAAAAAAAAGTCACCGATGCAATTATTAATCATAACAGGTGCATCAAAAATTGCACGTTTCAATCGAAAAGCGTTACAGACGATTCTCAACGAGTTTGAACCCTGCAAAACACGTATATAACTTCATCTTCAACATTAATTGCTTTTTCAAATTTCGCCATAGCAGTTAATACACAAAGTTTTTCCCTTTAGCGAAAAACTTTCTCCGCAGCCCGCCACGTTTTCGTTAAAGCCGTAGCGAGCAAGCGAGACTTTTTCCTCAGGTTCCATCGTGTATATAACCAGGACGGAGATTCTATCGTTTACCTCTTCTATACCCATAATGGTCAGAAATGGTACAACAATGAAAATTGGAACGTCGCGGCGGCGATATGCGCGACAGCTGTTTACGTACGAAGCTACCGATACATCGCAATAATGGGCACTTCACGCGCTTGCTGCAAAATTACGGGAGCAGCATTTGTGCAGCAGCTAAGGCCTTTCTATTGATATCGCGTCAGGTAGCTGCGATCCGATGTAGTAGATTTCTTTCTTGAAATTACACCGCGGGGGGGATCACGTTATATGCAGTTATACCGTCCTACACTAGATTTTTCCCAGTATAGAGCAACTGTACAAGTTAGTGCGCGTAACGTGACGCTTCCAATATATATATATATATAAAGTGTTGTATATACCGCGCGCGACACACGTGTGCCGACCTGTGCTCTCTGGCGGTTATAAAACTAGATGAGATAAAAGAAGGTACGGCATAAAGTTTGCCTGTCCGTGTGTGTGTGTGTGTGTGTAGCTGGAGGGGCTATAGTGTAGTGCGATCGTTGCTGGCCTTTGATGCTGGAATTTGCTTGTTCAGCGATGTTAACCACGCGAGTTTTTGGTATATATTATACTCTATATACATATATATACGCACGCATATCGAGAGAGAAAGAGATGGAAAAAGGTGAAATGTTTGCGCGCGCGCGCGTGGAAATGCGAACGTACGTGCGTTGTGCTTGAAAACACGCCGTTTTACGTTGACGTGGATCGGAAAAACATTTATTAAAAGCGTACGATATGTTGAATATTTAAATTTTCTTTTTTATTACGCAACTTCTATCATTCAGTGTGGACTGTTGGATTGCAGTAACTGTATACATTTGTAAAGTCAACAATTTTTATATGTCAATTTTAGTCGAGTGGCGATTGGTTTTCAACGCATTGTTACAATATAAACTTAAGAAAGTATTGCGATATTTATAGCTTTGAATGGCTTTATTATTAATAGAATAAGTTAATTTAAAATTTGATTGCAAGAAGCTAATAGCCGTTTGCTATAAAAAAAAGACACGAGTTTTCAGTTTCGATTGATTATTGGTTGGAATCGTTGTAATCTGATTGAAATTGCTGGATGAAATAGTATTTAATATTCATTTGATAAATGCGTGCCATATCTAGTATATCGATCCAAAGATATTCGATGATGCAGTTTTTCAAATATTAAAATATGATTACACCGCGGTGCTTCATTGAAAGGATTTTACATAGAGGATAGTTCAGAGAAATGTCATTTTACATTTTGTGCTACATTTAACAATATACAACTGCAACTTTAACTAACCCATACAAAATGATATTCTTTATTTTCCCGCTAGAGCTTTTCTCTTCCACTAATAGATTTATCAATTATCACATATCCGTCTATGAAAAGGAACGCCTGTATCGTACTGACGATGCCCAGCAGGCATTCCAATGGCCGAAACGCATATACTTTCATTATTAATTTAAACTATTTAAATATAACTATTTATATAACTTATATATAATGGTTCTTTTTGCATTAGCACACACGTGTATAGGTTTAAAGTAAGTGTAATTAAACAGTTCGCTATAAATGCGCGAGTATTGAGATTATCATTCATTATCTCTTATCGATCGACTGTAAATCCAACGAAGTATAACATTTAACTTCATTTAATTTACATGCATGTAAAAAGTATACTCGAACGTTATTTATGCACCATTCCTTCTAGTTTACTCGCCAAGTAAATCACGCCCATACCATACTTTACTCTTTACGCTGCAGCCTCTCCAGCTTCATTCAAATAATGATGAAGGCATAAAGAGGCGCTCCATAAAAATATAATACATGTGATGTGAAAAATGGGTGCGTAAAGTTCAGTACGTATACACACTTACACTGTATGAACGATTCTGCGCGCGTCAAGCGCATCCAGTTATATACTTTTCCTAATCGTCGTCGATATTTCGCATAACTGCCACGGATGCAGTATTCCGCGCGCGTTTCTTTCGATTCCGCACCATCAGAAATGCCATGGCTATATATTACCATTCGAACAGTCCTCGATGTATAAGCGATGCATTTGGTACTAGAGCAAATAGCACGAAAAAAAAAAAAAAAAAAGAGAGAAGCAAAGTCGAGAATATATGGTAACGAGGTGTTAACAAATTATATGTGTAAAGTATCGTATCAAGACGACGCCGCATAGCCTCGGGCGTTCTATATAGGATGAACTAAATTGGCCTGGATATACCCATGGAAAAGTCCGAAAAAAAAGACCTATCCAGTAAAAATATGAGAAATAGTATGTATCTCGTACACGTAACGTGTTGCATTGGACGATACGTGCACACAGAAAGAGAGAGAGAGAGAGAGAAGGAACGTCGAGGCGACGAGAGAGCGCGAGACAGAACATATACGTACGTCGGTGTCGTGCTATTTTCAGCTCCGAGTTTGGTTCTCTCGCGCTACTAGAGCTTTTCCCCAACCCCGATTTCCATCGATTTCAGCCACTCTCTCTCTCCCCCCCCCCTCTCTCTCACTCCGTCGCTCTTTACAGAGACGCGCGCGCGCTTCTCTCTATCTCTCTTTCTCTTGCTCTCGCTCACTCACTTTTTTCTCTCTCTTGCGCTCGCAGCTCGTTCACCGAGAGAGAAAGAGAGAGAGAGAGTCTACCGTGTCGGCGTGTATATACACACACTTGCAGGCCGCACAGCGTTGCTAGGCCTTGCAAAATCTCTCTCTCTCTCTCTCTCTCTCTCTCTTTCCCTCTGTACTGGGTGGATCGTTTAAAACAAACAATCGTCCTTCAAAAGGAGACGACTAACGGCGGCTGCAGTAGCAGCAGCAGCAGCAGCGGCGATGGTGGCATATCAGCCTACTTCTCTTCTCGTACCGCAGCTCTTTATGCATATCATAAAGGGGAGAGGGACATAAAACTACGTATATATAATGCCTATAAGCGGAGAGCAGCAATATGTATTATAGAGAGAAAAAACGCACACTGCGCGTCGACTATTTACTGTACAGTAGGCGGCTGACGGAACTTCGCGGTGGTCTTTTTTTTTTGGCTTTTGACGATTCCCTATAAACGACTGCACGCGGGAATCAGGGAGAGGTGACGAATGGGAGGGAAGAAAAGAAGAAGCTTGCACACGCGCGCGCGCACACGGACGAGGCGCAAAACTCCAGTTCAGCTGCAGCCGGCATTCACGGCTGTTGCGGTTACCATCAGCCGCGTATATCGCGGCTGCTATATATGCGGGAGCAATGCAGCAGGCAGTGCTCTTAACTCGCGCTGGCTATAAAGATTCTTTCACCACCCATCCTATACATGATACCACACTCCACGCGTAGTATATACAGTACGAGCTTTTGCTACTTTGCGTTTATCGCTGTACACTTGGTTTTTTTTATTTATTCTTTAGTTTGTTGTCGAATGCTATAGGGGCTCGGGGCTTATTGCGGATGCTGTTTGCGAGGGATATGGTGCAGGTGTGTGATGCACACGAAGTTGCGGCGTTTGTAAGTATAATGTGTAAATGTGCGAGGATCACGTTGAAAATTACCACAGCTGTGCTAAATTTGAGATTTGTCCATTGATCAAAATTAGCTGATTACAAAGTTTGAAAAATTTTATATACCATTGATGATACTCTCGAAATTAGCTATACTTATTCTCAATGTCGAGTCGACGCTTAATGATATACACTCATTAATAAAACGTAGTATTTCTCTCAATTTCTATAATTGCACTTGCTCAATGAAAGTGCCCTAGCGCAAGAAGCTTAAAGAAGGCAACAATTCACTGTGCAAAATCATTAATAAACCGTCCACACTTTTCAAAATGATACACACGGGACTTTGGCAGAGTGTGGGAGACAGAAAGAGAGAGGGAAAGAAGAAAAAGCCATCGAGGAAGAGTGTCAGGACAAGAATAATTTAATTTAAACGTCATAAATCTCCAGTCCTCTGCTCGCACGAGGAGGTTCAAGTTTATTTATGGCCAACTCTCTCTCTCTCTCTTTCTCTCTCACCGCTAATTTGTCTTCCAATTCAAATTGACATCGCGGGCCGCGCTTTCATCAATCTTAATCATCGGTGGCGCGCGAGATATGAGGCCCGCGCACGGCCGCGCGCGCGCCAATCGATAATGTTCATTATAATGCCTCCTTGGCGATATACACGCCCGTCGATTTTCTTTATTTAAACACAGTCCGGTATAATTCTCTCTTGCTGTACACCCTGATTTGATGCTGTACATCGCGCACGCGACAGAGAGAGAGAGAGAGAGAGAGAGAGAGAGATCGTTTTTTTCCCAGTTAAAACCGCGCTCACGAGAGAGGCGGTCGCGAAATTAATTAACCGAGAGGCCACACATCAGAGACACACGTGCAATATGTATTTAACCGCGGCGAACGTGATATCCATTTTGCACGCGCATTGTATATGGATTTCGTGTGGCTGTAAGGAGTTCAATAATAGAATTCAAATGCCGCGCTTGAATAATACATCGTTGCGTGTACAGTGTGTCGACCGCAGGTGGTTTTGTTTTTCCTCGCAGCGAGTTTTATCATCCGCTTTCGGTGGTTTGATGAATTTTCGAAAGGATCGGAACGACGACGACGCGATCGATTTTGTGTACATGGATACATGGTATAGCTGGATTCGCGTGAATTTCGACTGGATTATGTGTGTGTGTGTGTGTGTGTGTGTGTTCGATGTGGACAGTTCGGCCACATTAGCGCGTAGAATTACAGTCGCGGTGACGACGCGATAGCGAGCGGCAGAAGCTTTTAAGCAAATAGTATTCTAATTAGATTGATTTACATCCCTTTTGAGGCGGCCACGGTATATAGGGAGGAAAAAGGTTGATTAGCGAATAAATCTTCGCAGTCCATTTATCCGCGATGCGAGAATGATTAACATACTGGAGTCGGTTGGTTGTACTTTTATTTTCTATTGATTAATGGTTAATTTAACGTTGCTATTGGGAGCACTTATTACGGAGTTGCAATCAATGCCTGACTTTGAATTTGCACAATTTACTTAGGATTTATGACATCATGTATTTTATCACACAAGAAAGTGTGTTTTTTAATAAGAGAAAAATAAGTACTCTCGTACTGTCTCGTTCAGGCGCGACAATGCAAAATAAATTTCCCCGAGAATTTTAAAGTCACTATTTTCCATTTTGGTTGCTCCACTAAAGTAACTTGGATAGAAAAACTTACGGAATGCCTGCGAAAGTTAAATTGCTTCATTTCCGTAAGAAATTAAAACTTATATATTAATTCATTGAAGACCGAAGCGAACTTTGTAAAAAAGAAAAACCTAGACTATAGTAAACTATTCGAAAAATCAGGTTAAAAATGCATTTTCAAACTTTGGTGCAGCGCGGCTCTTTCATTGACGAAACACTATGTAATTATAAATGCAGCATTTCCCATACCAACCAATTAAAACTTCTCAACACCATCAGCTCGCTTTCAAGCAAGGCAACGTATCATGGGTACATGCGCGCAATCTTAAAGTCAATATTAGCATCTCGATTACTATAGGCATCTCCTTCAACAAGTGCAGCAGGGATGACCTCGACAAATTTTTGCCAATAAATGCAGGGCGCACATAGAATGGAACGGAATAGAATAGAATAATTCTTTATTGGAGCCGGGGATGCGTGACCCCATTTGACCCTTCGGCAATGTACATGCAGGAGTGCACATACGTGTGCATTAGAGCGTATATAATAATAACAAAAATGAAAGAATATCAATAAAAGTTATAGATGTAAACCTAAGAAAAATAATAGTGAAATGATAATAGAATACAATAATAATCGAATGGAAAATAACTGTGAAAAGTAAAAACGAACTCAAGGGCTTGAAAAATTAGAACGAATTTAATTAAAAGCATTTTTCTCTTCGTAATGGTCGAAATTGCCGACGGTGGACGATGTTGATAAGGTTGACACGAGGTTGAGCTTCCTTCATCCAGTTGCCTTCGGTTCCTCCAGCTGCACACGAGCATCCCAAGCTGTTCTCGTCCCGGGCGGAAAGTACTCGCAGAAGAGGCCCGACTTGAGGCCCGTGACGCGATTCGCGTTGTGACCTGCAGTGGACCTAGTGAATTGAGTAGATTGTACGCCAGTGATATGGAAAGATCGTCGCCAAGCTTCTATTCTTGGAGTACTGTAATACATATATATAGGGAGAGAGAGAAAGAGAAGAGTGGAAGGCTCATCGACTGGACGATATTCCCACACACTTCTATGAGAATCCCTCCCTTTCTCTCTCTCTCTCTCTTTCTCTGTCCAACTTATTCCGAGCGTGGAGCACAAGTGAAACGAGCAAGCGACGCGTGCGCCGCATCCCAAACGTCTGCGTCTACTGGCTGATGCTGCTGCTGCTGTTGCTGTTTCCTCCACATCCGGTCTTCTCTGGCGTATACGAGAGCATCATTATCTGTCGCCGAAAACTTTAACTCCTGTATCCCTTCTTGCTGCTGCAGCAGTAACGTGCATAAATTGAAAACGAGCGGAACCACAGAGTCTCGCCTTCACTCGTAAACAAGCTTTGATAATACACCGATGTAAAACGAGGCCTTGGGTGCAGGCATATATATATGTATTTAATGTACGGGCAAGAGTTGGTAGCGGCCGAGACACTCGCAACTGTTAAGTTAAAATTAAGACGGCCGCTTAACGGAGAGGAGCGATTTTGTATATTATTATATATATGCAGCCACGAGCTTTGCTACACGCGCCCGTGTCTTCGGGATTACGCGGCAATAACGGAAATGAGTGTAATGGCCAACCTTTAAGTTGACTCTTTTTTTTTTCTCTATCTTTCTCTACTTCGGTTGCTTGGTACGATTGTTAAAATATATAAACTAGTTAAGTTAAGAATGTGAAATGCAAATTTTCCTGTAGCGATGTACTTTCTGCATTTGGTTACAGGTAGATTTAAAGTTATAATGCGTATATTTTTCCGTATCGAACCACCACCTGTATTCAGTTATATGGTGGATGTTATTCTGCAATGTGGTAATTATTAAATCACATAATTAAATGTGCATTGTTTTTTCCATGTAATCGTTTGCGTCATATTCCCGGTAGGAATTAATTACACTTAAAAATAATTTAGAAGAATACTGCGTTCCAAGAACTAATTATTTGTCATACATTTAGATGGAAATTAGGCAAAACATAATTAAATGCAAATAGGTTAATCAATTAGTGACCTTTTATCTCGAAATACAAGCTGCTGTTCTACGTTTCTTCCACTGTTACTGAAATTTGCACCGTTTGAAAATACGTAAACAATTTAAAATACGTATAATGTGTAATCCACCATGTACAAGTCGCAAATATACCTTTATAGGGGATGCGGCATTAAATGAATAAGTTAAACAGTTTTATTCGAACCTTTGCCTCCATAACGCTACGAAAAATGGAGCAAGAAACAAAGATAATATACTTAGCTCGGAAATTCCCACGACGGATCATTATAATTTT
The DNA here is from genome assembly GCA_900490015.1 of Megastigmus stigmatizans. NCBI lineage: Eukaryota > Metazoa > Arthropoda > Insecta > Hymenoptera > Megastigmidae > Megastigmus > Megastigmus stigmatizans. The sequence continues at coordinate 17,713 of UELV01178356.1, read as the reverse complement.
TTGCGTTCTCGAGTATACCTCAGAATAAACAACACAAATCACGTAAATCGCACCACTTAAAAAATTCTCATTGCCAGAACAATTGAACGGTATATATATTTTCCATCGCCTTACATCATTCCACACTTTAAACACTCTTCCCAACTTCAAGAATCCTTGGTCTCGCTCGAAACACAAACCTTATAAAATATACATCGAGATATTTTGACGACCTATACGGCAAAGTAAGCACACATGCCTAAACGGCGGCGATGCGTTTAATAACGTAATACATAACGTACATAAAATACATCGAGACTGCGGTAATGGGTCGGTAAAGCCACTATAGGACAGATCCATCCGCGCGCGCGGCGGAGAGGAGGAGTGTGCCTGCAGCGCCAATAGCACTTCACCTCACGCGTAACCATCCCCCTTATAAACACTGGGAGAGAGAAAGAGCGAGAGAGTCTCTATATATCTCAGCGTCGAGTATATAAACCAAAACCACTCATTCTGCTCTACTATACAACTCAAGTTCACCCACAGGCCTATATACCAAGATACACAGATCCGACCGAGAGCCGCCCCCC
>UELV01178355.1:2813-16221 GCA_900490015.1 Megastigmus stigmatizans | reverse complement strand
GAGAGAGAGAGAGAGAGAGAGAGAGAGAGAGAAAAGCTAGTATATACGGCGCGATAAGTGTGCATACTGATAGGGTCGTCGCTGTCTGGCCAGACGGGACAGAAATGAGCCAGCCAAGGGTTTTGTTTGTCCGGCTGTCCCAGCCACCCTCATTCCCTTTTCCTTCCTTCGACGTACTTTTACCCTCTCACATGTGCCAGTCGCGGCGGCAGAGTCGTGTGTTTTCACTGAGCGCGCCACCGTCTCTCTTAATCTCCTGAGCTGGCTTCTGCGTGTTATTTTCCTATTTCGTTTTTTCTTCCCCCCGTGTGCAGCAGACGCTCGTTTGGATGCGACTATTTACTTTGGCACCTAATGTGTCCCGCTGATTGGTACATAAGAGACAGTCGCCAATGGCCATAGTTTTTCCTCGCTATGTATAACATTCTTTGGGATCGATGCAAAACTCTTGCTCGATCGGATATTAAAAAGAGTGGTCTAAAAGACGAAAAATTTCTTGAAAAACCCGTTATTTCCCTTTCTGCCGGTCGTGAGATTCCCGAGCGCCATAAGTCACTCTTTCACTTTCTCGCAGGCTGGCGCTCTCCAGCGCATGCATCATTCTCGCACCCCCTGCACAGAGCTGGAGAGAGTTTGCCAGCCACGCGGCGGTGGCGGCGGCGGATGTCTACCGTCCCTGCGCTTATACGTGTATATCCGACAATGCACGAGAGCGAGAGAGGGAGAGAAAGGGAAGGCCAGGCTGTTTGCCTACATCCTCGCGAGCCTGCGATATCGATTGCTCGTCCCACCGTAATTCGCCGAGTCTTCGTTAGGCCAGCGGGAGACTCATTGGGCAAATGAAATTTCGACGAGTGCCGACCGGCTGCTGTTGTTTTTCCGGGGATCTATGCGATGTGTGCACTGCTTAGAATCTTGGAATTCCTTTACGTAGGATGTCGAGTGCGGTTATTGTCTACTGCGAGGAAGTGAAATGTTTGAGAGAAGGAATTTTTTGGTATTTGGATGGAAGTAACAATAAAAAATTAATTTCTGTAAATTATCAAAATAGATCCAGCGTATTAGAAACAAATTTAATAGTATTTATATAGCCAGAAAGATGAATCAATTGAATAGATTTACAATTTAAATTATTTTTAAAAATTATCTATTTTTGTGCAATTCAAACTATTTCACTAGTAGATTACCGTATGAGAACAGGTGTTCCTCTGAAATTCCAAATGAAACCCCTATCGCGCCAATCCAAAATACTCAAAAATCGAATAATAAATTCAAATTTTGAAAAGGAAAATTCCCACGCAAAGCAGCTCAACTATGTGTTCACCCCCCGGTTGGTAACCCAATTCCAGTGCTATCTGAGATAGCAGCAAGCTACACACGGGAAAAGAAAAACCCCACGATTGTTTCAAGAAAGCCTCGTAGCGCAATAATCGAAGATCTCCAGGGCGCGTGTGTGGTTTATGGGCGTAGGCCATGAAAGCAAAAGGGCGCATTAAAGCCTTTATCTGGCGGGGCATATCGACGTGCACCGAAAGAGATGCGCTACCGCGGCTACCGGGGGCTTGCAGATGACACGTGTTAGTTCTCATGCGCTCAGGCTCATCGCGTGATGAATGATAGTGAATTTCACTATTAATAGGATGTTGCGAATCCCCGACCCCTAGCCAGTAACGCTGGTGTGCGAGGCTGATGTGATTCCGTTTATACACAAATCTATGCATAACACGGACCCTTTCCACTCCCTCGCCACCGTCGCCCGTTGCCGCCGTCGTGCCTGCGGGAAATTTCTCTGGTCGGGCTTGTGTTGTCGATGATAAATGAAAATTTTCGTTTGTTTCAGTTTAATAACGAATTGCTGGGAAAATGCTTTTTACATAGCTTTCATGGAATATTGTACCAGAATCGTATCTAGAAATAATGTACTGTAATTTGTATTTAAAAATTCCATCGTCACAGCAACGTAAAAGCTTCCTAAATACTGTGATAATTCAGCTGTATTTCGATAAGCAGAAAGAGAGCCAGAGGGAGAGAGTGAGAGAGAGAGAGAGATAGAGAGAGAGAGAGAGAGAGAGAGAGAGAGCGCACGAGAGAAAGAGAGAGCAAGTGAATTTGCAATAGCCCGGGAGGAAAGCTCATTCGATCCGAAGTGAAAAAAGAAAAAGAGAAACAAGGAAAAGCCCATAAAGTGGCCGGTCGCTGACATCGACGTACCGTACCTACATACGTACCTATTTAATTGCATTCGGCTTTCAAGTCATGGCCAGCGTTTAATTTCCCCCATCCCAGTTCCACGGCCCATTTTCCAACCGGTTCCCTTTTCCAGTCCACCACCACCACCACCACCACCATCACCACCACCACCACTACCACCATGTCGCGGAATCGAAGCATACAAAAGGAGGTAGAAGCTCAACCACCGGTCCGTAGAAATAAGATAATTGCTGTTACAATTGCAATTTCATCGGGAGAGGCAAATGCGAGAGTTAAAGGGAGTAGACAAAGTACGGAGTTAATGTCCTTCGACGAACGGGACGCGTCTTTTTTTCTGACTCTCTTGCTCTGTGTTTGTTGTCGAAGCCTTTTTTTTCGCGGAAAGCTGAATGTCCCGGAAATGAGATTGCTGGATGAGCTCAGAGGCTGGGGGAGAAAGTTTATACAGATTGGCGATGCGCCGTGTTCGATGGCACCGTAAAGTTGGAGCACTTTTTTTCCTCGCCGTCAAACGAGTAATGCTAATGCAATACAACGGCAATTTTAGGATTTCATTTGAGTGGTATATTGGTGTTGTGCAGGTATCTCTTCAAATCTTCATAATCGATCCGCACATTAATCAATTCTACAATTAAGAACTAGTGAACCACTTATTGAGATTGAATTTGTTATTGATTGGTATTTGAGAAGAAATCGCTGACTCATACAGCATTGAAAAGGATAAATCAATAAATATATTCTTCATGTATTCATGAATTAGAATGAGCTTTTTCGAAATTCTGTTGACTCGAGGAGTATAGGTATGCATTGGCATGTAAATGTCTGATCTATTTCCTACACCAATCGTGCAAACAGTAGACATTCCATATAAATAGTTGGAAATTTACATATTCACGCATCCTTCTATTCTTCAATATTCTAGCAATTCATTTTAACGAATAGCTCCAGGATTATTGAAAAGCGTCCGTAAATATTCTGGTATCTTTAAAAAAAAAATAAAGAAATCGATAAAAGATCGACGTCTCAATAACAAGCTACATGCAACAGCCACTCAAGTCCACTTACATCAGTGCGTCTGGTGATATAGGCCTTAATTCGAAAACAGTCAAGTCGACCTTCCATATCCACACAGACCTCACCCAGCCATGCGCACACAGACACTTATACGCATAAAGGGGTTGCCTAAGAGAAACTCCGCGCCCTTAGCCAGGGCTATAGTAATTGTATATACGCAGCGCTGCTTGCGCGCACGCCTGGAGAATGGCAAGGTAAACAAAACTATGTAAGATTGCCCCATTAATATACATATCTCTCTTAGCTCAGTCTCGCTGCTCCCTCTCTCGCTCTTTCTCACTGGGAGGGGGTGTGAGTAGTCTTGGCCTCAGACTTTAGGGGGTGGAAGGGGGAGGTTAGGCCGTTCGGTTCGCCCTGTAGCAGGGTACACAATGGATATTGAGGCCATAATTTACGGCTGATTGTTACCCTCTCTCCACTACCTACCTACTACCACCATCACCACCACCACCACCCGCTCTCGCTCTTGCAATCTATGGATTCCTCAACCCCGCCCTGACCACCTTCTATATACCGCAGCCGTTCGCGTTTCTAACGACCGTCTTGAATTCGTATTAAACCGATCGCTAAGTACCCCACCGAGGCTCCTCTCTCTCTCTCTCTCTCTCTCTCTCTCTCTCTCTCTCTCTCACTCTCTGTCTTGCGAGAGCCAAGAGAGATGGAGACTGGCTGTATATAGGCTAGCTGAATGGCTCCGAGGCTTTCTATTCAAGGTGGGATGTATGCCTAGCGATTTATGAAAGAATTTTGCGATTTTTCCAATTGCATGGAGAGAAGGGTAGGCAGCGAGGGCTTATTGCAGACTGCTAAGATAAACATGCTAGCACTGGACGTATCTGCAATGAAGAACTTTTTCATTGTAGAACATATTCGATTGAGTTATTTAAATTTTTTTAATTAAAATCTTTTTTCTAATATTGTGTGTTCTTTTAAGGTTTTTTTTCGAATCACTATCACGAATTATTCGGCTGCACTGGAAACTATTTCTATGCTAATGACGATGTTTCATGTTAATCTTGATACTTTGTTGTTGCATGAATCTTAAATACGTACATGAATTTGCGTTGATATAGTCCAAAAGTGAGGAGATGAGAATTGCGCATGGTTCAATATCTATGATAAACAGCATAGCTGTTAGTTCGTGGTGACCTCAAATGATTAGAATGCTGCATGGGTTTGATTATATTTAGCTCATATACAGACTATAAATGTGGTTATTCGATATTTTGAATATACACTATTGATTCCGAATCAAAACCAGTAATAATAATTTTTAACCTATTTTATTTATTTTTATATTATGGGATTTAGATTTTTCTAATAGAACGATTTAAGATTTTTATACAATAATATTTATAAAGTAGTATAACATAGATATAGTAAATAGTACGTATAGACAAAAGTTTGTTGTAATATATTCACACTAAAAAATAATTTACGTTCTTACATTAGATAATTGAGTTTGAATTTCAATTTCAAATGATCAACCAATCAACTCTATGATTTTAGACTCTGCGTGTCTTGCACACTTTTCGAAAACTTCTAGAATCCTAATTTGACAATTGATGCTCCAAAATCACACGCTAGATACTATCGGTCACAGAGTAACATATCATTGAGGATGAGAACCGGGACAAATATATCCGCCGATCCGCCTATTGTCGGTTTTCTCTCTCTCTCTCTCTCTCTCTCTCTCTCTCTCTCCAGCGTTTCGTTCTATATCGAAGTGGATGCAAATGTCAGGACGAGTCCGAGAGAACAAGGTCGGAAATAAATCTCTCTCCGGTACTTCATGAACCGGAACAGCATGATATCAACTGGCATTTTTCGGTTCGATTATGACGTAAGCTCAGGGAGTAGCCTAAGCGTCAAGTTAAGTGGAGCGGGTTTTAAATAAATTAAATTCTTTTTTTTTGCTTTTTTAACAAAAATACTTCGATAGAGCACTAGTGTTTGTTCGCGATTGATTTGACGGTGTTTCGCGTGTCACCGAAATAAATTATTAAACCGACGATTTCCGGATTGCCCTTTTTGACTCAGGCTTACCCGTTCGACATCTCGCAACTTCACTTCCCCTGACGCACGAGCGGAAGGGCCGCTTTGAGCGAGGGAAGTATCCATCTCTTTTGCCTGGGCAAGTGCTCACTCGGCCCTTGGCAAGGACGTCTGTCGCGAGTCTTGCCTGTGCGATGGAGTCGCGACTTGGCAGGAGCCATTTGACGGGTAAGAAGCTGGGCCTGAGCGAGTAGCGCTCTGGCAGCGTTCTCAAGTCGAAAGAGGTTCCGTTTGCGTGAGAGTCGCGCTTTTTAAACGCTCTGATTTCTCGCCGCGAGCAGTGATTGGCTGCCGATATGCCACGTGAGCAGCCTGACACGTTAGTTTCTTTACTGTAGCTAGCCGGGTTTCGGTTTACTTAAGATACTAAAATGAAAATAGGAAAATAAATAATAAAAAATAAAAAAAAACGCTTGTCGTAAAGATACAAAATAAGGTATAGGTCCTTGTACATCTAAACTTCCAACGCTGTATATTGATTCATGGGATAAATGCGGGGAACTACTCGGGGAAACCCTCCCACTAATGTTCGTATGCTTTCCTATCTATCTTTCTCATATATCACTAATTTATTGACCCTATTGAGGTACGTACTATTGGTATCTAACTTGAGGCAATATAAATACTCGCCGCACTAATGGTGTATCCTAAACTTGAACGCATACTCAAGTTCGGGTATAACTAGATACGATCTAGGGAAACGAAGTGTCCTGTTTAACCATGGGTGTGTTTCGTCGATATTGATCCGTGATCTTACCCAAAAAGGAAAAAGAAACATGCGCGTGGTAAGTTATCATGTAACGAGTTTCAAAATTTTTCCTGAAGGCGCGCACGACGTTACACAGTAAAGATTCTAGTTTAAAACTGTCTTTTAATTTTAGTGGTATGTTATCATGTTTTTTTGCCCTTAGTTATTATTTTAATTAACCTATTCTGTATATTCTCAATTATATTCATGACATTATTATATGCACCACCCCATTCTACTATTCCATAAGTATAATATGGTTAGTATGGGGAAGTAAAATTTTAAAAAATCACAATTTTATCACAGAATCGATCATCTAGAATTCGAAGCTCGAAATAGGTGTATAGTTTTTATCAGTCAAGGCATGAGAATATCTAATTACTATACACGTGAGCAGTCAACATGTATATAAGTAATGGCATTAGTAGGCTAACGTGAATCCCCAAATATTATAAATACAAGTTTTCGGAACTGGAACATCCGACACGAACGTAAGACTTTTCCCATCTCTGAATCTCTGAATCTGACTCATATGGAGCCCCAATAAATTTCCCTATCAGTGGTATGTGTTTAGCTGTTTAAATTTTAGTTTAAATATAACCAGTCTTATAAGGAGAGTCCACACCATCCGTGTCACGAATTTGATTGAAACTTTAGAGAAACGTTCTATGGCGAAAAATATAAGGTGCTTGTCTCGGCGTTAGTGCCAAGGGCCCTAGGACCCATTTAATCGTAGTATACGATCCAAGATAAACATTAGGGAAAAAGCATAGATAATGATAATGATCGTGATTTCCATCCCAGGATGCGGCATTTTACGAATGTAAGATTGATATCTTTTGCTTGTTATTGGTCTCGCATGCGATACATTTAGATAGCATTTGAGTTTATCGTTATATTATACCTGCCGGGAAGCAATAATTTTCAGTGTTTCATAATTCTGCCGTTAATCTATAGAATTGATGGAGCATAGTAAACCGAATAAAGTCAATGATTTTATGAAAAAAAAAGTCTTGTCTGATTTATGAGATTATAAAACTAATTTTTTCTTCATAGCATAATATTTAAAATTTGTATAAACTATACTAGCATTAGAAGTTTTAATTAGGGTTTTTGTCAAGTCTCACCATTATTCTACAGAATAATTAATTGAAAGTCGCAGTCGTGGTTTCCTGAAGAGGAATAATAATACACTATAATGAAAAAGAAACATACATGAGACACGAATAGTATTTTCTCATAAGAGCTATTTCATTTTTGTAAGCTTTAATATTATCTGATAGATAGCGAAATGTGGTTGAGGGAAAGAACAAAGTATCATTGTTGATTCATACAAGTGCTATATAAATAGCATCGAGTTTTCGTGCAGACCACAACATGAATTCAAAGTAATAGGAGTATGGTCAAAATGAAGTTTGTATTATCAATGTGTATATCGATATTTTTTATTTATGAGTTCTCCGTTGCGACGAACGTACCATTAATTTTTGATAACGATCAAGTTACACAAGGCAAAATAATAAAAAATGCAGGTATAATATATTTTAAGAATCTTATTTACTTGTTAATTATTTAACTTGTATTATTAGTATTATATATTTTAGTATACTATTTTAATTGAACGAATAAAATCTTGCAACACATAAAGTATGAAAATACATAGTTATTGGGCACTCCAGTATTTGAACGATTACTGTTTATTATGTAAGTTGTAAGGTAAATGACCCAATGGCTGGACAGCACTAATAATTGAACAGCACTAGTGGCTGGACGCATTCGACTAATCTCAACCCAAGAAAGTTTCAAGGCACTGGGGTGTCCAGTAACTAATACGTGCTCTTATGTTCCAGTCACTGGGTCGTTTACCTTAGTTGATTTTATTTAATTGTTGTATGAAACGGGCAAGTATAATACCTTTCCAGAATTTTATTAATCTCAACGAACTAACATTTTATCCAAAACTAATTAAATTTATTCAGCAATGTTTCGGGAGCGTCTTAACACTATATCACTGATATCAATTTTACCTACATTCAATTAAAAAAGAAGAACATCTTAACTTGACTGTTTCCAAACATATCTCTCGTGAAAATAATTTTTTTATGATTTTTAATTAAAAATTTGCATTTACTACTATTGTAAAATAGATAGACTTTTTGAAAATGTTGCCTGGTCCCGCATACATTGTAATAAATGTATGATGATGTAATTCGGCGGGGATTTAGCATTTAATTAAAAATCATAAAAAAAATTATTTTCACGTGAGATATGTTTGGAAACAGTCAAGTTGAGATGTTCGTTTTTTTTAATTAAAATATAAAATTATTATCAACGATGTGTGATTCCTTACTTCACTTAAGCTTGAAAAGGGGAGCATAGTTCTAAGACGGTCTCGAAACGTTGCGGAATAAATTTAATTAGTTTGGCAAAAATGTAGGTTCATTGAGATCAATAAAATCCTACCCTGGAAATATTTTTTATTATGATAAGCCAACGTGTCCAAAGACTAGAGCCACCCAAGTACTATCACTTGTCCAATTACTAAGTCACTTATACATTGAACAATGTAAATCTAAAACACATGATGATATCTATATACACTACCCTATGGTACTTACATCTGTCCGAACAATATTTAAATTAATCAAGAAGTTTATCTATATATGTCGATAGTTATGGGTCTAGTTTTTCATGTCGGATTCAATTACCATAGAGTGTACACAAATTTTGCAACAAGTGTATAGCTAAAGAATAGGAATTTTATGCGGAATATTTTCTGTCAATTTATACTGTTAGCGGATCGTAGGAAATATTTAGTATAATATATTGCAATCATAATTAGGTGATCAAGATCAAATAAAAATACATGTGAATGTGGCAGATGGCAACCCTCAACAGTCTATACAAGTGAACAGCGTTTTCACACCGTCAAATTATAGTCAAACACGTCCATCTGAAGTCCCAATAAATTTCCCTGACGATGGTATGTTTTGGTTAGTCAAATAATTCTTATATTATACTTTGGCAATTCACTTTACTGTTATTATAGATAATCATAATTGTTACATCGGATAGGGGCTTTAGTAATAAAATGATTACACACTCTTTTCTTTAAATCATTGATTGCATATTGCATAATATAAATAAGTTTTTAAATCATACAAAGAGATCATCTCATAGGTCTGGTGTCTGGTATCTGGTGTCTCTAGAGGAGACTAGCCTATTACCTATTATACGTTACAGCATACCCTTTTTTTTTATCATAAGATTAAGTCGCTCTCGACATTATGATAATTATAATGCCGTTCAATCTTTTACTCATTTCCAGATTTTTTTGGAAAAAGTCTATCTGCAAAATTTCAAGCTTACCAACAGATATTTAATTTCAACATCAATGAGAAGGAGTATACATGTTACAAGGTGCCTAAAGGATATACTCTTCAGTATGATAAAAATGGAAAAGTGACGGGAGCATTTAAGTTTAATTTAGATAAGCAAACGTGGAAAAAAGCCAGAGGAGCATGTGTTGATGAAGGAGGTATTAGGATTATATCCAATTGATATTGTTTTGCTTTTCTAATATCGCTATTAAATGTCAAAGAACTGCATTAGCAGAATTTTAATTGTAATTATTGTGAATAGTTTCTCACAATTTAATTTAATTATAGCTAAAAAACTATTTTTTTTGCTTGAACGCATATTTAATTAAGTTATTGATGCCTTCAATATATTTATAAACATGAATAAATAAAACATGTACAACAACAGTTCCAAAATATACTTATATTGCAGAATATAATTTAATAAATTATTGTGAAGTTAGTTTTTGATTATCGCTACAACTGTTCATTAATTAGCATTAAATATTCAAATATGCTTATTGGTATCGATTTCAGCACATCTGGCCGTTATCACCAGTCCAGAGCAAGAACTGATATTCAAACGCCTAATTTCTGATAATCATTTGAGTACCGCGTGGCTTGGTCTACACGATCAATTTCAAGAAGGCGGATGGGTCACAGTACTGGATCACAAGATCAGTCATTTAAATTACGTCCACTGGGCACAAAATGAACCAAATGATGCGTCGAATGAAGATTGCGTCGGGCTCACAGTTGATGGGATGAACGACTTAAAGTGCGATCATCAGTCTGCATTCTTTTGTTATGTTCAGTTTTGATGATACAATCTTATACTTATTGTTGTAATGCATTTGATAATTTGTAAATTTTGTTGTGTAAACTAAGTATTGCATGATAATTGTGAAAAATATTATGTACTTATCCTTTTTGTTTTTATAAATGTATATTTTGTCTAAAGCGACCTCTACAAACATTATCTTTCATACTAAATTTTTTAATTATAAGAGCATTGAATGAAGACTTTACATGAAAGGCGAATAAGAATCAGGTGTATTTCATTCTTGGGTAATAATAAATCAGTCTATTATGCTCAAAGGTTTTTCGTGCATATGACGGATGACTTGGACTACACGATCAATTTCAAGAAAGCGAATGGATCACAGTACTGGATCAGAAGATCGGTGTTTTAAGATGCATCCACTGGGCAAATGATCAACCAAATAATGTGAATTCCAATGACAAATATGCCGGGCTTGTAATTGGCGGAATGGACGACGTACACTGCGATTTTGAAGCTACATTCTTTTGCTATAAACAGTTTTGATGATAGGTATAATAAAATCTTACGCTTGCATTGTATCGCGCTTCATATTTATATATCCTGTTATATAAACATCCATTTATCATATTTTTCTACAAAAAAAAGCACGCGGTACTAAATTTCTTGGTTATAAAAATATTGAATAAAGACTTTATATTTGAAATATGAAAACAAATGAGAATTGGATACAGGTATTTTATCATTATTAGTTTGGGATTTTGTATTTTTCTGCAAACCATATCAAAGCTTCCAAATTATCAATTGTCCTCGATTGTATTGAATTATCAAAATATTTAACTGCGTTAATGGCGGTAAATGCTGAAATATTATTATATAAATATTAGGAACGAGAATGAGTACTATAAATTTAGTTATTATATATCAAAATTAACATTCAATAAAATCATTGATGATATACCACATAATCGAAATCACCACGTAAATTTCCCTTGCCTCTTATGACTAACAGGAACAGCGGCCGATGCATCGTTACCCTCATGTTTCTATAAAGTACAAATCTTGAACTTTCTGTTTCTGGTAAGTAGCTTTTTTTCTGAAATTTTTATTCGGCAGCCTGGGTTGGAAAAATTTTTATTATATTTGAAATTTAAAGAACCTAGTATATTTTTTTCATAACGATACCCAGTACTTCATTGTGAAAAATATTGTGAAAAATCACCTTAATTTGAGGGCCTATTTATAAAAAAAATAGTAAACGCCACACGTGCGAGAAACTCCTATTTTGCGCACTAATTGCGCAATGTACACGAAGAGAAATTTGGAACTAAACTTTACGATATACTTTGAAAACATTCTTTTCGATATACTTTGAATATTCGATATACTTTGAAAACATTATAGTATTCGTAGAGTTTATAATTTAAGATTTAGAAATTTAAAAAATTTTGCTAAGAGGCGCACGACGTTACATTACACAAACTCGCGAACCAAAATTAATGTCAAACTTTTATGATTAACTTACGCATTTCTTTAGGTAATAATTATTGTAGCTTCAAAATATGGACTAGATAACGGTATTGTTCAAATTATAAAATTTGTATTCACATATGTCGTGACAGTTTTGCACGAATATGATATTCAATGAATTAAACTTTAAATATTATGTAGTATACATCTAATAACATTTGTTACTCAATTAAATTCTCTACGGAATTTATATTATTGTAGTAGTATTAAAATTATATAGTTATTCAATATTTTCAAGTATCTAATAACACGTTTCATAAAACATTGTATATATTTTCATTGCTTACACCATTTAAACATGCTCTTTCCTTTAGTGGTAATGCTTATTTTCATTGGTAAGTATTTTTACAGGTACTCCTCATGAAAAATAACAAGTCGAAAATACGACTATTAATTAAGTATAGTAGCAGCGAATAAGCATATCCTGACTCTTGGCGATGATCGATGAAGAAGATTTGAAAAATTTCGGCCAATAAAGAATCAGCGGAAATGCCAGTAGAACAGCGCAGCTCTCGCGATTTCCAAAAGTGCAGCCAGCCGCAAGAACATTAACAGCCCGCGTGCGGTATAGAATAAGGCGCGCTTGGCAACAAAAAAAACGTCAGAAAAGCGCGGGCGCACTTTGCTTTTTCCGCAGATAACACGCAGGCAGCATCAGTGAGATTAAGGACCTTGCGGAAGCAAGTGAGGCGTGAAGCCCTTTTACTGACTGCTGTCTGCGTATATCTGTATACATAGAAGGTAAGGAGGTAAGGAAGAAAGAAAAGATTTGTCTCCACCTTTCGAACTTGGTAGGGGAAGGGGAAAGGGGAGAGAGGGCTCCACTCTAGGAAATTGGTCGTTCGCGAATCCCGCATTCGCGGAGCAGACCCAAGTTTATGAGCACCGATGCGCTGATTCTGTATACAGAAAGTATACAGAAAGTAATGTAAAGTATATATACTTTACATTATAGCTCGGGCTGCTACTGCCATGCGCTGTGGAACCGATTTACTAGCTCTCGCGTCATTGGACGATTTCGCGGTTATCGCGTGGAGATGCTAATTTTTGTCCCGAGGGAATTAAAGAATGACGGCTAAATTCTGCGAATGTATTGTAAAATGAGGAGAGCAGCGCAGCTAACATTTTCCGATTGGATATTTTTAACAACTGCTACAATTGTGCGATCGACTTGAATAATGTGTTCGGCCTTTTGGAAAATTCGAGTAAAGTGGGTTTTTAACCCATTTTCGGGTCATGGTTGAAAAGTATGTTTTTTAATTTTTTATTTTTAGTAGAACTGGTCTAGTATGATCAGACAATTTTTTTTTTCAACTTTAAAAAAAACTTTTTAACTTTTATTTTCTAATAAATAATCAACATTATTTTTAAAACAATGATATAGTGTTTAAGATAATTAAACGAAAGTAACAAAAAAGTAGTTTTACAATAGAATCGTGGCGTGATACATGTTGCTCTTTCAAACAGTAAAATTTTCACATAATTTAGAAATCCTCGATACCTCGAGATGAACAATATTGAAAATGTTATTTATAAAGTCACTTATACAATTTAATGCAATCAAGGCAACGAAAGTGACGCCAAGCGAGAAAGAGAGAGAGAGAGAGAGAGAGAGAGAGAGAGAGAGAGAGTGACAAAGAGAGAGAGAGA
>UELV01178353.1:0-18045 GCA_900490015.1 Megastigmus stigmatizans | reverse complement strand
TCACAGACTGTTTCAACTGCTTGCCAATCGCTGCTATCATAGATGAGAAGATATTTTGTTGTCATGGTGGACTTAGTCCTGACCTACAGGTAATTTCATAAAAATTAAAATAAATATTTGAACATATCAGTATTTCTTTGTATCTAAATAAAATTTACCTGAAAATGGTACAACCACAAGGAAGCTGGTGAGTGACTATACATATGAAATACATTATTTTGAAAATAGAATTATTTCATAATTGCAATAATCAATATTTATGATAGAATTAGTGACTGATTAGCTGCGAAATTAGTTTTTTCCAAGAATATGTAGCAAATTTCATATGTATATTCAATGATTAATAATTGTATATTAATATCCTTAAAGATAAAGTCATGTGATAGAAGAAGATTTTTCTAGAAAAAAAAGGTAGATAATTATGGTTTTATATACGCCTAATAATTACTTTTTTAAATTTTAATTTATTATCGTTATTGCCAATAAAATAATTTATACACTGATGACATACTCATGCTGATGTTTTGTGTAATGTTCAACAACAGAATATGGAACAGATTAGACGGATCATGCGCCCAACAGATGTACCTGATACTGGTCTACTCTGTGACTTACTATGGTCAGATCCTGATAAGGATGTCCAGGTTTGTACTCAAATCTTTTTACTTTAGATTATTGAACACTACCAAACCTTTTGGTAAACCTGCTTTCGAGAATTCTATCTTAACTTGAATGAAATTTTTAAAAGCGAAAATATTCATTCAGAATACAGAAAAAATCCTAGATAAACAATATCATTTCAAAATACAATATCCTATAAATATCTCATTACCTTTTAAAAATTTTCAGGGCTGGGGAGAAAACGATAGAGGAGTTTCCTTCACTTTCGGGCCAGACGTGGTGTCAAAGTTCCTTAATCGTCACGACATGGACCTGATCTGTCGAGCGCACCAGGTCGTCGAAGACGGATACGAGTTCTTCGCGAAGCGACAACTTGTCACCCTTTTTTCCGCCCCTAATTATTGCGGTGAATTTGACAATGCTGGTGGCATGATGAGTGTCGATGAGACTCTCATGTGCAGCTTCCAGGTAAGCGATAATTGTGCAATGTTTTAAGTTTCTCTGTTATTGCTAATATTAGATAGTAAAAATTTTCAGGAAACTAAAAATAAAATTAGGGCTAATACTGAAATTGAAGATTATGGAATTCGGAAAAAGAGTAAAAGAATTACCAACAGAGCTATTTTGAGATATGAGAAAAAAATTTTTTGGGTTATTTGTCTAACTTTTAAAGAATTTACATTTAAATCTGTATTGCTGACAGATGGGTGATAAGAAATAAATGTATTTATATTTTGTAAGGTCAAGTTGTGAGAGCGCTATTAGCTTCTGTTTATTTTATGTTTTATATTTAGAATGGTTTGTAATGTAATTCACGCTTTGTAATACATCTACATTTTGAAAACATCTAATTATTTTATTTTCATAATATATCAATGCAATTAATGAAGATTTGTGTAAAATTGAAGCAGAAAAATGGTGTAAGAAAAATGACTAATTAAAACCATTTTTGTTTCCCAGATATTGAAACCATCGGAAAAGAAAGCTAAATACCAGTATGGTGGTATGCATGCACAAGGACAAACTGGCAGTCGACCATCAACTCCACAAAGAAATCCAGCGAAGAAAAAATGACCACCCATGGCTGAACCTGCATAGCCACAAACACTGGCGTTCTAAAACAAGTAAGTTTGAACTTGAGCTTGACCTATTTTTAATTTATTGATTACCAGCTGGTTAAGGAAGACCGACCGTTTTCTCGCGTGAAAATACACCTATTTAAAAATTTAAACTGCTATACCTAAAATTAGATTCTGTTAATTTTTAACTTTTAAAAATGATGTAATAAATAATAAATCATTTGTGCAAATTTTTCGAAAATTAAATATATTTTCATTATTGCATAAGAGGTCATAAACTGTATAATTTTTAATATCATTTTTTGGTTTTAATTGCGAGTTGCTTCTTTTTTTGTATTCAAACTTTTTTTACATAATATATTTATTGATATTTGTATAATTATAATAATGAGTATACTTTTTTTCAGTAACAGGACGTCACGCTACCAAACTCTAAATACTGATTCGTCAAGCTTAAAGTATGAAAAATCTATCCCTTCCTTAATTGCATCTTATTCATTTAAGCAATGATGTGAGCAACCTCACCTTCCTAATTCTCAGAAAAAGAATTACTTAGGCGGAACACCAAATCCGCAAAATTGCATACATGATTTGTCCATAAAGTAGAACTTCCTTTGCTAAGTTAACTTTCAACGGCATTTTTTTAAATATCATTTTTCGTTCTATTTATTGCATATTATTAAAATAATTGTAATTAGATTTAATATTATCGCATTGCAGGTGAATTAATTATTATTGAACGACGAGAAAGCCATACATGCATTCATATTCACACTTACACAATCACACAAACATACTCTTATATACACAGGTATATGTGCCTCTGTATTGTTTTTTTATAATTATTACCAGTAATATTCCGAGGTAAACCCAGTATTTAATAGCATTGATTATTTTAATAGATTTAAATATCTTACTAATTCTAGACTTCAAAAGTCGAGTGATTTATTGCGCCTTAGTGAATATTCTTTGCGTACTTTCTCCTAAATTTCAAAATATTAAAAGGGCAAAATCAATAAAAAAAATCGATACGAATCTTTTTTGATTTTTCAATAATATTGTTAAAAATATGATCGATTTGGGAAAAATTGAAATTTATGTAAATTAATAAATTATTTGTGTTAATATTTTTAGTAACAAAGTTCGTGACCATAAAAGAAAAATTTTATTTTGATGAACCTGAAGTCTCATTCTATATTTTTAACTATGACCATTTGTATAACCGTTGTCTACTACAATAGTGATGCATTATTGATGCTCAAGCGTTATTTTCAAGGCACACAAAAAAACGTAGTGAAACATTTTTTGTTAACCAAACCAAATGTTATGATATTGACGAGTCATGTAATCATTTAATTTATTCATTTGAGGGGAGTCCATAGATAAGTTTGATAAACTACTGTTTTTGATGATCTAAAGTTTTTGTACTTCTTTTATTTCAATTTTTCATGTCGTGCTGCTTTTTTATCAAAAGTGATTTGATTAAGGAAAAATAATTATAGGCAAATTATTTATATTTTTTTACTTAAATAAAAGTATATCATACGTAAATTTTTTTTAAACTATAGCCTGTAAATGAATCTGTATATTTCTATTTATAACATAAAAAATATGGAATACAATAACTTAAACTGTCTTTTAAATATTTATAAACAAAAGGTATGAAATTTTCATAAGTAACATTAGATTTTACATAAATTAAAAAAAGTATAGATTTTTGACTATAGACACCCCTGTAAAAAAGGAGAAGTAAAAAAGTATATTGATTATTTCAAAATACGTCATTATGTCGAAGTACGCGAACATCGAAGTATATTGATAACGGTTTTTCATCACTATATTTCGTTTTTGGTACAATAGAAGTATTTTGCATAGACTATGCGTCTTCCTCAGTGTAGAACTAACCTTTATTCATAGTCAAAAATTAAACACTACATTTTGCATTTAATTTGAATTTCTATCATCAGATATACTAATTTTTTGCCAATAATATGGACATATTACAGTAAATTTGTTACTTGAATTTTAATTTTATTCTGTTTCAATTCTTTTATTGTATTTTAAATTGAAAAGATTCGTTGATCAGAGGTACATTTTTGTTGATTGAAGGATTAAATTTCTATCAAAATAGTTTGGTAGGTTGAAAATTTATTGAAAAATTTGAGAAATTATAATGATTAACGGCATCATTTTGTTACGAAATCTTTTCATTAATTATTTTATAAATTGAAATTATTCAATGTATGAAACGATGGATTATATATTCTTTATATTTAATTTTTAACATATATTATTTTAAATTAAAGTATATATGTATTTATTAAAATTCTGTATTATTAATCCATTTTCATAATAATAATAACCATTTAAAAGTTAATACCTATCCTAAACTCCTGCAACATATTATTATGTTAGAAACTGCATAAAAGTACTTTACAAATATATATAATTGGTCTTAATTTTACATTGTACTATTAGTTTTTCATATAAGAAGTTATTATACTGGTTTCAATGGAATCTTACAAACAGATAAATCATTAAGGAAATATATGACATACTATACCACTCTTCAAAGAGACTATTCAGTTCGATCTGTTTTCTGGATTTGACGTTTGTTGTGTGCCTTGTTCCCTGATACGATCGACTGCGAACTCCGATTCGATTTGTAATACCGTGAAAAATCTCAATAATTGAGAAGAGGTAGAAAGAAAGAGAGAAAGTTGGAGACGATATTATAATAGGGAATCAGTATTTTTTTAAGTACGTAATACGTATAGTATTGATTGTCTCGTATGCCTTTTTAGCTTACACCATTATATGTTGTTCGATGCGTAGTAGAAATGTAGTTTTTTTAGCGAAGGAGTTTCGAAATAATTTTTGAGAAGAGTGAACAAAACGTGAGACGCCATAGTTAGCTAATGTAATTTTGTAGACGGGAAATAATAACGAAGATGGAACAAAAACCGATGAATCTGTCAGATCACAAAACTCCTTTTGCATTTGTAGTGTCTTTGTTGAAAATTGTGCGTATTCTATTTTTACGAGGAAGTAAGCTCGATTTATATTGCGTTTTGTCAACGGTGAATTTATAACACACAGACACACAGACACTTGTGGAAGCCGAGTTTACTTGGAATCTAGAAAAGAATTGGTTTTTATCTTTATTAAAAATATTATTTTTCTAATGATATTGTTAACAAACAACTAATATTATCGTTATTATTTTGGATCAATTTTGAACGTTTAACGTTTAATTATTTGCTGATTCTACATATGTTTTTGACATTTTTTTATCCCAAGTTGGTCTTTTATTAATTAAATTAAAAAAATAATTTAGTATTTTAACTGAATTATATAGGATTTCTAATATTTTCGTAATTGGAAAATATGTATGATATATTAGTTTTATTATTATTAGTTTGTTATTATTTATAATCTAAATTTATAGTGGGCTTTATTTATTGTCTGAAAATTAATTTTAAAACTGATTTAGTTAATAAACTATGAAAAAGAGAAAAGCAAATATCTAATTTTTTAAACATATAAAGTTCTTTCTTTTTTCAAGTGCAATCATTACCAACTGTCCTTTTACTCTGTACATGCAAGAAAAAGAATGTTCTCGCATTTAATTGGCTAGCTTCTTTTCTCGAGATTCTAAGTCAAGCCCTCGAATTCGCGTTCCCATTAAAAGGAAAAGAAAAAATTGGAGTATAAAAATATACGAAGAAAACTAGAGTGAGAGAGATTGAAAGAGAGAGAGAGAGAGAGAGAGAGAGAGAGAGAGGGAGAGAAAGAAAGAGAGAAATAGAGTGTATGAGAGAGAGATAGCGTAGCTCGCTATTTCTGTGTTTCGATCGAGATGGACAATTTTGTGTCGCGATCTAATGAAAATGAAAATATAATAAAAACTTACCGCGTGTATTAGAAGTGAGCGGTTATATTTGTAAATGATGCGCTTACTGCGATTCGACCAAAATACCTTAATTCAATCTTGGTAGTGTTAGAATCGAGGAGACTAGTTAAGAGATTAAATAAGTAAAACGATGACTAAATGTGGGAATTATGAAATAAACTAATAATGGTAGAAATTCGAGCGCAGCTTTCATTTTGTGTAGGACATAGAGAAATAAGTGGAGTCGTCAAGTTCGAATCTCAGTAGCCGCATCATGTAAAATTGACGGTAAACATCCTGAAATACATCTTTGAGATAAAAATTTAATAAACGTGCATATTGTTGTACAATTTGGTGTTCTTTTATTTTCTGCAGATGGTTGTCATAAATATCCTTTTTATTTGGTAGTGTATGTAGGTGCATATTTTTAGTTAAATTGTATCTTATTTATTATTGAACTTAAATTGGCATAAATATT
Source organism: Megastigmus stigmatizans (assembly GCA_900490015.1). Lineage (NCBI taxonomy): Eukaryota > Metazoa > Arthropoda > Insecta > Hymenoptera > Megastigmidae > Megastigmus > Megastigmus stigmatizans. The sequence continues at coordinate 11,975 of UELV01178353.1, read as the reverse complement.
CCTTTTGTATAAAGACAAGAGTATATTTATAAACTATTATTTTGATTTTAGGTAAAAACATGCAAAGTTATATCATTACATTTAATCATATGATTAAAATATTAAAATGAAACGTAAATTAAATATATATTTAAATTTAAAACTTTATATTGCGTAAGTTGAATAAAAGTAATTGTTACTTATTCATATTTCATCATCTGCAAATAGGTTTTCCTCTACAAATATAAAATCCGTTTTCAAATAATATATTTGCAACAATTCGTTGACAAAATATGCAATTAAATATATGTAAGTAACTAATAGTCAATAATTAGGATAAGGAGATTAGATAGGATTTCCACACGGTAGATAAAATTGTCATTTTATAAAATTTTTTTCGTTGATTTTATTTTCAAATAGCAATGATGTGCGCACAGTATTTACATGACGATAAATGTTAATAAATAAAATTCCGTGGGCGAAACTGTACTGTGAGGAAAAGTAATGTACGTTTTGATTATCGTTTAGGATGATTTTTTTAAATACATCTTTTTTCTGGCAAACTGTGTTCGAAATGATGATACTTGTCAATCGTTTATTTAATGTGTTTTTGTGTTTACGCTTTCACGTATTCCAATGCAGGGCGACGCAGTATCCCTAGTAGACATGAGCTGAAAAAGAGAAATAAAAATTTAGTAAAAAATAACTGATGGTAAGTTTGTAAGGGAGGACAAAACTGGCGTTTCTTTGTGCTTTTAATAATTATCAGTAATTTTGTTTCTGCGTAACTGTTGATTGTGCATTCAAAAGTTTTGTTTATCAAAACATTATAATCAACAAGATTTTCCATTCATTTACTTGTTTTTTGGTTCGTTATCATAAAATGAAAAATTTGTTTGTTCATTTAATATAATTTTATGAAATTTTAATAATTATTCTGAAAATGTACATTCTTTTAAATGTTTTAAGAACTCAAAAATGATTTAATCATAGTTAACTTGACTATTAAATTAATCTATATTAATTTATATACCAAATAAACAAACAAAAATGTTGTAATTAGCAAAACGCATATCCACATGCCTGTTTGGAAACATATAAAATCATTGGGTTCACTGTTAGTTCAAGTAAATCTGTCAAACAGTAGATGAAACGCCAGTAGTACACAAATATTACAAAACAGGTAAAAATTGTCTATGCTAAAGTAACATTTATATGTATGAATGAGGTTGCAAACGTCGATTGAAAAATCGAAGTGGGTCCTCGGGCAATTTCGTTTTTCAAAGGTGCCATTGATAAGTGGTGAGAGTTCGAAAAATTAATCAAGATGTGCACATGAAGTTATAAAAGAATTATTTATTTTTTTAATGGAGAGGAGTGTCTTGTGATGTCACATTTCGTATATGCAGCTGAAAAAAATGTTGAGAGTGTGAATCGAGAGAACAGTCCAAAATAAAAATCGACGACTGCCATCCAAAAATCTCCAAAAATGTTGAGCAAAAACGAGACTTATGACTCTGAAAAAATACTTTAGTTAATGTACATGAAAATATCGTAGTCGATGTGCGCACTTGGAATGTTTTAACAATCGTATCAATGAATTATACTCTGACAAATATTGAAAAGTGCATAGTGAATCTATAAGATCGGTTTTATGTATAAATGCATTGTTTTGTCAGAAAAATACTGCGACTTGAAATAGGGACTGTGAAAATTTATACATTTAGAAAAAAAAATCACATTTAAATAACTAAATCTAGAAGTAACTCTAGGCTATAACATGATGTAGAACAAAAATAGAAAAACAAAAAAATCAAAACCGCTACCTCTCGAGTACCTGCCTTTTTTCTGTTGTTCTTTCATTAAGTCATACTTGCTTAAATCAATGGGAACTAAAAAAACAAAAATTAGTTTTTTTCTTTTCCATCTGCGTGTGCGTAAGAAATTCATTATTCAATTTTATATTTGTTGTTGATTGTCGTTGGATTCAATATTAACACATATATTAGGGGGTACGGATACACATAAAAGGCAGCAAAGTTTTGTAAGATTGAGTGATAGATGGAGAGAACGTTTTGGTAGTAAGGGTTTGCAGTGAGGTATAGTTGAAAAAACTTTTCGAACACAGAAAAAAAAGAATCACAATTCATGATAGATCTCCGCTCACTTCAGTTTTCAATGACGATTGTACCACGGGCTGGTAAAGTGAAAGCTTGGAACGGGCTGCGAATAATAGTAATAACCTGTAACCGACCCTGCAAAAACGTCACAGACTCGTTTTACACATCATGCGCCACCAAAACAATGAGTTTCACAGTCGAAGCGAGACCATTTAAAGCTATCGTTATTCTGCTTGTATAGAGAGTCTGCAAAGTGCAATGTACACAATGGCTTCCTTTTTATATTCAAATATATGCCTAAATATTTTTGTTCATATAAAGTAGTCAGGTTTTATTGTCGCGCTTCGACTGTGCTTCATAATGTAGTCGTCAATCAATACGACTGTATAATGAGTATAATGTAGTACAACGAAAAGCTATAGGAATTATGCTCACTAATTGCGATTTTCGCTCTCCGTAGCAGCCACGTTATTAGGAATCGTGGGATACTTCGAGTTTCTTTCTATCGATGGCAAGTGACATTGTGACAGGAGTATAAAAAATGTTCACGAGAGGCGAAAAAAACCATGAAAAAATTCGGCCAAAAAACAACGAAAAAAATCTCTATATTTAAAAAAAAATAACTATATCCCTATGCACTACAGCCATTTTACAATAAAAAAACGTATCAAAAATCACATAAAAAAATCTGCAAAAGACTATAAAAAAGAAGTGTAAAAAATTCATGCTGCAACCGTGTTTTCTTATCGTTTTCTGATAAGCGAGCAACAGACAGCAGTAGGCGAACGTAGTTGGGCTATTGCGTGCTTCGAGCCTCTTTTTTTTTGCACAAAAATATAATGTGTCGTGTCAAAAAATGCTCACGTAAAAAATCCTCATTTTTTTTTTCAAAAATCAAACTGCCGAGACTTAACGCTCCTCGTCCCGGTCTGGAAAAAAGAGGACGATCGATGATTTATCCGTGAAATTGAGGCATAAAAAATAATTCAAGTACACATTTAAATATTTACTACCTAAATTCTTGCAACTGAATCCTTTATACTCTCTGACATAATTGAATAATGTTTTTGACAAAGTTCTTGGCTAGCAGAACAGATTTCCATTGCAAAGAATTTAGGATAATTGACGATAACAAAATAATTATTAATAACATAATGTATCTAATATTTAACGGATTATTTAAACAATTAACCATTAAGTTATATGCCTATCTAAATATATCACATGTTTTTAGATAAACAGAAAATTTTCCACGACATTCATAAATTGACCAAACTTGTAAAATAAAATAATTACTTTCTTACTCGAAATATATTTATGCAAGTATTATCTGTTTATCTAAAATTAATATTTATTTATTGAAATTATATTTCCATTCAAATGTGAAACGATATTGATTCTGATATTGATTTGTATACTAATCTGGAAAGCTACTCTTTATTTTCAAATCAAATCGAGTCGGACAGAAATGAATCTAAATTACGAAAAAATTTTAAACCAATACTCGCAATATCGATCAACCATCAAATACCAAATAATAAAAACTTTGTTCATTCAATTCTTTGTTAAGTAAAAGAAAGTGTTGCATCAAAGATGAAATTTAACATTTCAAGTACTGCGCACATATACACTTTCCATGACGTAAGCCGATTCATTCTTAAAACTATTTCCCGGTAGAAAAAGCCATCGACAAAAAAAAAAGCTACTCGCTCGTGTTGAGGGTAAAAGAGAGAGAGACAGAGCTACGAGCGCATGAAAGGGCTGTTATATTATAGAGTACGTCAGAGACGCGGTAATGAGCGGCTGGAGGCCTTTTGCCCGACGGATAACGGTATATACGGATCGATCGCCGTCCGCTCTAATGCGTAGGTGAAGGTTGATCGACGCCCCGAGTCATATACATCGCTTGTCGCGCGTCACGTTGCACGCCTTTAACCTACGTCCGTCGATCGCTAAATCCGTGCGAATCCAATTTTAGTTGAGTACAGCTTTCCCGATAGACGCGTTATTTTTCTTTCAACGGATAAAAAAGTTTTTTTAAAAGCTTGTTTACATGCGAATCTGTACAGATAATGGGCTATATGACAGAATTTTCTGAAGTTCGTTGGGATAGTTTACGTCCAGTATTATAGAAATTGGAAATTTTCTTTTTACCTTCATAGGCTGAGCGATGCAGCTGTTGACTTTTTCATACTTTTTCATTGACATCGAATTTATCGAACATGAGATGCACTTGTAAGGATGTTTATATATATATATACATACAAGTCAAGCCTATAAAGAAAAATCTGGCGACTGTTTCAATAACTGCATGTCTCGGCCTATGTTCGCCATCACTAATACTAACTTATAAACTAGTACAAGTTCAGCACGTGTTTTTCTCTCTAACGAAACACGCTCGCAAGTATCCAAAAGAGTTTATCGCCAGGAAAGAAAAACTCGCCGAGAACTTAATCGGTGTCGATATAAACTGCATCGTCGTTATCCAGGCCTCGGCTCGCTAAAGAAAAAGTAGCCTAGAGAGATGCAAAGGATAGGAGAGGCCGGTTAGACTCGAGGTATCGTACGCACCGAAAGGCCTGAGCGGATGTCTGCTCCAGAGGTAGTTGCGCTTAACGGGGCTGAGGTAGCTGTCCCGGAGGAAGAAGGGCGTGCTGTGCTGGGCGTAGGCGGGGATGTAGGGCGCGTAGCTCGGGTACCACCAGGGATCCCTCGAGAAGGCGCTCACGGGGGCGTAGGGCGAGGGCTCGAGCATGTCGAACAGGGGCCTGGCCCTGCCCCTCAGCAGCGACGTCGGGAATCGCGGCAGGATGTCGTCCAAGAGGTTGCCTGAAGAAAGAAAGGAAAATTGGTCACGATTTGATGGGTCACTTTGATTATAAAGTTGGCTGTCGAGGCTCACCGTGAATGTCGAACAATGGCTTGGTCGATAAGGGACGGTGTCGGGATAGCAGTGGCTCCCTGCTCGGGTAGAGTTTGTCGATGTCAGCCAGACGGTTCAGATGGTCGTTCCATGCCTTGTCCGCGTCGAAGGGCTTTGCTGCGATCACAATTGGAAAAAATCGTTACAGACACCTTTTCACAGCTGCCAATGGCGCTTGTGCGTCTTTTTACATGGGATGGAGTTGTGCAGAATAGAGGGTGAATTAATGAGCGAGATGACAAAAATCATTTCATAATAATGGGGACCGGGAAAAAGTGAACGCTACATACTCCTTTAGTTACGATATATCACTTGGTCTGTCACTTTTTCCCGGTCGAGCTGTGTGATCGGCACGCGAATCGTTAATTTTGCGCGTTTCATCGAGACAATAATTATGGAAAAAGAAATTCATCGCAAATCGCTGTTTTCTTTTTTTTTTTGTTGCGAATTCTGAAAGAATAATATATATACTTTCGATTAGTGAGCGTGCCACGAAAGTGGTGAATGGGTTTGGTCTTTTTAAACGCCGATTATACATAGTTCAAATAAAAAAATAAAAAATGTTTGCCTTTGTCTTCTCGTGGACAATTCCGTACGGTTTTAATATAAAAAGCAACATGTAACATTTCTAATTCAAGTGGTTAAACAGTCTGCTGGTTACCCATCGCGAAAATGTAGGATTTACTTTTTGTAAAAAGTTGCCACATTTTCACGAGGACATGTTTATTATTATAGAGTATACCAATGTTGTCAAACATTTTCATATCATTTTGAATTGTGCTAAGAAAAATGGAAAAAAAACACATCTAGTTGTAAACTGTCACTGTTTTACAAAAAAGAAAGTCTCTTAATTGAAAATTGTTATTTACAATAAGACAAGAATACAAAAACATATAAACATGCTAAGGGTGTGTTAGAAAAAAAGAGGATAGTGGGGTTTTGACCGTAAAAGTCTTTTTTTTTTCTTTTTTTTTCAAAATAAGTAAGCTAAGAGCATGATGTTAACAATGACGTAAATCATAAAGAGGACGACAACAATAAACGAGTACTGACATGCTGGTTTAATCGATTCATGCACCAATCAGTATTAACATCATCTCCGTAAACATTGAAATAAGTACCATTAAAAATAAAAAAACATCGTAACTTGGTATCGTAACGTCTTCTACTATACAAAAATGTAAAATAAAGAAATAAGCCGTGCGCGGGTCAATCGTAAGTCTATTGAAAAAAAAGACTGTTCGTCCTGACAAAAAAGTTGTTTGTTCCTGTTTATTTTTTTTGTTCGTGTCACATCGATGACCCTCAAAAAAAGACGCTGAGCTGCCACAGGAAAGATAAAATTGCACAAAAACACTCAGAGACTTGTAGAGAAAAAGCGCATACTAACCTTATTGCCAAAAAAAATCATTTTCCGACGCAAAAATCCGAGCGAATATAGTGTAAACTTCAAAAAAATAATTGTTTATGTCTGCGTCTCCCGTCAAAATATCTGATTAACTTTAATGCAAAAATGTTTTGGGAGCTGCTCCATAAGATGCGACGTCCGATCAGCTTTTTTTTCGTTCTTTTTAGATTTTTCGTGTGTTATCGAGATATGGACGAAAAAAGATGGGACCAAGCGTAATTTCTTTTTATCAGTCACAGTTCGATACACCAGAGTTGCCAATGATTTTCATAAGGTAAGATAATCTTGAGGTCGTTTTCACAGGTAACCATTTTTATTATTGCAGGGTGTTTGGTTTTGTTTGTGGAGGCGGTTAAAAAGACTTGTGCATTATATAGATCAATTTTAAGATTTAACAAATTAAAAATGAAATAAAAATCGTTTGATAAAATAAAAATAATGTAAATATAAGATATAACTCATAATAAAATAAAAATTTCGATATTGCGAAACAAATGAAAAAACGTTCTTATCCCAAAGTCTTTTTATCAGGTGAGTAAAAGGTTATTGAAGAAACATTTATATTTACACATTTTTTGCACAACTGGAGAGACGGAATCATATATATTCGGTCAAACACTGAGATTTTATTTGTATGGGGAACAGAAACTGTATACAGGGTTGGTATTAAAGAAAAACAAACATGCCATCTTCTGAAAAAGACAGAAATTTTCGAAAAGCCAACTTGATTGAAAAATTATTAAATCTAAGCGCAATCCAGCAACTTTTTCTGAATTTGTTTTAACAAAAAAAAAAAAAAGAAAAACAATATGCTCATATCTCTGTTAGTAAGATGCTTTTTGCATTCTTGCGCATTGAAAAAGTTGGCAAACTCGTTAAGCCGAATAAAACGTTGAAGCGTGTAAAGAGAAGAAGAAATTAATTGAGAGCTTTCGATTTTTCAGCGTCGTCCTCGTAATATACAGCCGTTAGTAAATTTGTACTTAGCAATCGAGATCAGCTTTTAAGTTGTAAAATTTTAGGAATCTACTGTGGCCATGAGAATTGGTTATTTTTTAAAAAAACTGCTATTTGTTAAAAGTTTATTCATTGCAATGATGATGATGATCATTATAAAGATTATGTATTGACAAATATTTCCTATAATATTTAAATTTTGCAAATTTTTTATAATGCTTTTCGATTTCCTCCTAATCCACCACTTTTCGCGGTTGCTCTTAACAGAGATAAAATTTGGTTGTAATACACTTTTATGAACTAATTAAACGGAACAATGTTTGTTATTAAACAATTTAGATTCGTTTAGTGAAGCTATTTTCTAGCTGTATTCAAACGAATTTGAAAAAGATAAAAATTTGTTTGCTAAATATGTAATTCAAGTTGTGTGTGAGTGAGAAAAAATAGTAATCGAGGATCCGACGACGCCTTCATGGAAAAACCGAAAGCAGGAGTCAAATCCTTGGGACCGAATGAACGTTGATTTACTGAATCGCGTTGTGTAATTTCTAGCTTTTTCAAGTTTAGTGGCCATGTTCCATTTTGGATATTTTTTTTACCTAAACTGTTTAATAATATTAATAATATTATACTAGGTATTGTTAACATTCGTTCCATTTTTCTTTCATACATTGTTTCTTAAAAAAAAAGAAACGAAATCAAATTAAAGTGTCAGACTGATGTAAGATTAACTGCATAATAAAAGAAAAAAAAAGAAAAGAACGAGTATAACAAAGTCTTAAATATATAACGCAACAGATTGGTTTTAAAAATTGTGTGTTTTTCATGTGTATAAATTGTGAGTATATATTATAACGCTATGGATAACGTTGTAGCGATTTATAACTTCAATTCAATGTTTCTTCGTCAGCCATTTTTTCTTCGGTCTTCAAGGATAATACTCGAATTTAACGAACGAAATCGGCGAAGATACACAACGAGCAACGAGAGATGGATCGATCGAGACGTCTATCTTTCTAAGCTGCCGCTGCCACCAACACTGTAAGATTCAACCAGGTATTTGTTTTTTTTTCAGAAAGCCTTGAATAATATGTCTGTGTGCATAGTTCGATTTAGATGAGCGAAACAAAGAAGTGCAACAATTCACCCAACCACAAGGTTTTGATTTTTCTTTACTAATCTCGCATGTCGCACGATGATAACACAGAGCTGGAGCTTTTTGTCTCTGGCAAAAAGTTAGTGGGGGGTGTGGAGGTTGAGTAAACGGTTATGTTCGTGTATACAGATAGAGTTTGGAAAACAATAAATTCACTCAGAAATTTATAAAAGAATAATTTATTTTGTCATGGTATAAGCTAGATAGTATAACAAAACGTTCGTATTCTCATTTGATTCGTTCGCGGGTAACAATCCGGGAAAACTCTCTTGTCGAAACGAACTTTCATTGAGAATCGTTTATCCGACGAGGATCTCTTAGAAAAGAAAAGTTTAATACTGCGATACAAAAGAATAATTTTCTCTTCTAAGAATGTCGTCGCGATAAAGTTTGTTCCCTTGGAACACAAAGAACACCGATGAACCTTAGTTCCAGCAAGAGAATTGGCGACTACGGGGTTAATTATACCAGTCCGCCATCGATTGCGAGACGATACATTTATATATATACAAGATACAGTCGCGCAATCGTCGCGGACTCTAAAGCTAAATTTTAGCAACTCGATCGCGCGATAATGCTCCTAGAACAAAAGCATTACAGTGAATTAAGAAGCGGTAATCACAAAAAGTTCGATTAGAAAGGGGGTCGCGGCGATTCGCTGATCGCCGACCCGAGAGTCAGGTTCCCTTCGACCAAAGCTGCACAACTATATCGAACAGCGAAAGATGTGCGAGGTGTTGAGATAAAGAGAGAGAGAGAGAGAGAGAAAAAGTGGTTTGGGGGTCGGGGTCGGGGTTTGCGGTGGGAACGGGTCAATCAGTAGTTGACCCGGTTTTTAATGATATGGCAGCGTATGACCGTCGGCCCGATCAAGATCCTCTCCGCGCGGACCCACTTGCGTGTGATCTGCTGCCTTCGGAGGTCGCTCAGGTTAGCGAGGCGATTGATTAGCGTCCATTGGGAGGGTAGGATGCCTGGAAATACAAAAATCAAAGAAGACCACAATGGGCGCATGCTTGTGTTGGGTGTTTATTTTTGTCTTTTTTTTTCACGGTGAGACAGAGATTTCGGGGGTGGGGGGAGCAATATAATGGCACGAGATAACAAATAGAGCGATAGAAGCGAAGCCTTTTTGCGTCTAGATCGTTTTTTGCTTTGTTTTATTGTTTCTTTTTGGTTTACCTTTGAGATTTAAATATGCCGGGCGGTCCGACGTATTGGACCTATGGTTCAGAAATTAAAATTGGCTTTAAAATCTTACTATAGCGATATGTCGATTTGAAATTTGTGTACTATTGAGCTCGACAATTATAAGCGTTTGATGAGAGACATGTGGTTTGAAGGTGAGTTTGAGATTGAAAAAAAAAGAGAGACAGTCTTTGTAGCCAAACATTGGCCGAGCGACGAACAAAAGAAAATGGAACGCAGACTTTCTGAAATGATTGACGAAAAGAGGCGACGATGGCTTATGCACAGATTGAATGACGACGATGGCGATGATTGATGAGAATGATCTTGGAAATGCATTTCTGTTCTTCTATATGGTTTTTTTTTCTTTTTCGTCTTATTTTTAATCAATTAAGAGACTTGCGTGAATTTTGAATAAATTGAAATTTGGCTTAAGCTGCTGTTTTATTATAAAACAAAATTGAATAGAGCAATGATATTCACGGAAACTTGGCACTCGAACTTTTGGAATAATTAATATTATACTTAACATCTAGACCATAATGCAATATAAAATAAAAATAAAACTGTATTCTGATTCGCGCGATGAAGGCAAGGCGACGAATCCTCTTATGCATAAAAAATAAAAGTCGAATACAATAATAAAAAAAGTCAGAGACAAACGTAAAATAAATGAAAAAAAAGTTTTAGTCTAACTTTGATAGCTCACTTTATTATCGAAGATGTTCGTTGAAAGGATAACGTATTATGCAGATATGATACATAGTTCCGTACTCCCTTTATATTCTGACAAAGTATATTATGAGCGACACTCACACGCGTTTTGCGTGCGTGCATTTCGTGGTAAATCATTTCGTGCTTATATTACAGGTGTGTGTATATTATATATATATATCTATATATATATTTATCTATAATAACGTGCAGTCAATTGAAGTTAAGACAAGGACGACTTATACATGATATTGGGAAACAAGTTACAAGTTTGTTATAATTAGTGACGTTTTATACATTGATCGATGTCATGTGGCACAAGGTGAATGCATTCACTATTTTATCGGGTGTCAATTGTATATGATTGTGAATCGAAATGATGGATAAATCGTGTCACTATTTATTCTGTGTCCCTTGTTTCGTCTTTGTTTTTGATAAAAATTGTGCAAGATGTGCGTTACGGATGTAAATATACGAAAAGTAGGTCCCGTGCTTTCGGCTTCTAATCGCGAGCTCCTTTTATTTTATACATTTTTTTGGTGGTCTATACAAAAATAGCGATATAACTAAAGGGTCTCATAACAAAACTATGGTTAAATAAACGTAGTGAGATGACTTAGAGATACACGTAAATAAATAAATAATCCTTCTTTTTTTTTGCACATTTTTTTCTCGCCCGTACGATCAGAAGCCGAAGGCACTCGTCGAGGTTACATAAATGACAGCTTAAAGTCTAGAATAAAATTACGTGCACGGTGTAATGTGCATATACTTCTCGCGTTAGCTTTTCAGTATTTGAGCTTCGAAATAATAATAATAATAATAATAACAATAATAATAATAATAGTAATATTAATAATAATAAAATAATAATAACATAATTTATATAAAGATGAGCGACGATGTATACTTTCTCGATGGATTGGTTACATTCACACATGCGGGATGGTTACAAACCTTCTATTCGATCGCGAAGAAAAAAAAACACAGACACACACGGTGCGATGACACGTATATATACTATCTTTAACATATTATATGTATGCGGTTTTCTTTCTCTTTTATCTTTCTTTTTCTCTAACGTCCGTTCTTTTCTGCTTCATTCGAAAATCGTCATGCGTAATATCGCTCTTCTTACTTTATCTACTCGTCATATAATGATCTAATCGATTATGCAATAGTAATATATATATAGTAAATGGTAAACTTAGCAATTAAACATAATAATAATAATAGTATAAGAATAATAATTATATAGTACTTTTGTCGTTTTTTTTAGCGCTCAGTTTCCTCGCGGGAATCTCGAAATATATATATACTTATATTGCGATATCCGTGCCCTACACAATGTTCTATATTTGTGGATACGTGTTCGCTTAGCGTCGCACTCACCGCGTTTTTCTTGCTTTTCTCGTTTTCTCATTTTTTTTTAGAAAAAAAAAAGAAGTAAAAGGTTGATATTTTTTTTTAAAATTTTTTGTTATTTTCGTCGTGAGTGGGGGTGGTGGCGGTGGGGGGAGGGGGTAGTTT
>UELV01178351.1:0-16321 GCA_900490015.1 Megastigmus stigmatizans | reverse complement strand
TATTAATAGTAAAGTGATATTTCACATACGTTGAAAATAACACAATGCCCGAGAGTCAAACAATGGATTGTACGTATTATATACAAATATATTATGAAATTTATGAAAATGCTTGAATCAAATAATCCATATTAAAAAAAAGGTACATGACACAACTGCAGGTAAAATATAATGGGCTTGAAATTTGCATCATTTAAGTGTAACGATACATTGCTAAATACAACTATTTTTCATTATATTGATCGATTAAAAATGTATCACTTGAGTGCCACCGATAAAATATAAAGAAAACTTGCGAATTATGCAATCTTCAAATATGCACTATGTTTATTTAAACTAGGGCCGGATTACTTACGTTTCTTTGGGCATTATTATATGAAGTAGCGCAACCACGATGAAGAACTTGCGATAGTTTTGTTACGAATGAGATGTACGCTTATTGAAAAATGTTGAGGAGAGGGAAAGAAGATATATAATATGCCAAACGAAAACTCGAGGATACGAATATCATAATATAGAGAAAGGTTATTATATACCAACACACTCTATTATTAGGGAGAAAGGTTATATACATACATTGTTTATTATTTATTTCGAGTAAATTTCTTCGCTTTTATAGTTCAGTATTTAATTTATATATTGGATGATTAAAATTTAGATTATTTTTTATTTAATAATAATTATTTTACACGAAAAATGTTGATTCTTAACTTCTATATTATAGGTATTCACGAAAGGAATTATTCGTGATGTTTGTTTAGATCTGAATTCTTAAATGAAAAATCTTAAAAAATATTTGGAAGAGGGGGATGTTATATCAATGATGTTTTTTATTGCACTTACTCTTTATCTATTGGTAGATATTTATCCGGAGTGGAGTCAGGTAGTTCTATTTTGTTGCATTCATTGGGAACACCAGCTTCATTTAAAATACATACAGCAGAAGTGCCAAATATATGCGATACTTTCTCGTCAAATTCATTAAACACATAATTTGCCTGCTCGTTTCCAGTTCCACGAAGATATTTCAAAAACGTTGCTCTTTTAACTTTATTATTCAGGCGCATGTTAGTTATTTCTTGAAAATAAAAAAAAAGTATATTTTAAGTTTAAAGTTATGATATGTATGTGTGGATATATATATATGAAATTTGAATAATTAGGTACTTTTAAACTTACTTTCTTCCAACTTTGGCAATCTCTATAGTTTCCAATTGTATTTAAATTATCCGTCAACTGATGCCACATTTGCCTATATTTATCGTGACCCTTCATTCCAAGTTTTGTTATTTGGCCACGTGCAAAATATGTATGAAACTCCATATAAGCTACTAGTATCTGTAATTGTTCTTTTGTAGGCCGATTTTTAGAACTGTCAAAACAGAATTTATTATTATATTTTTGCAATATTTGTCTAATTGATATATAATAAAAAAATTTAAAATAATTATTTACATTAACAAAAAACATTTTTTATTTCTAGTTAATTTATTGAATAATGTAGAAAATAAAAATAGAATTTTAGACTATTAATAGAAAAGTCTAGGTACTCTATTTAATAATACACAATTTATTTTTGAAAAGGAATGCTTCAAAAGTTAAATTATAGTATATTAAATAGCTAGTAAATTAATTATATACTTACGTAGTACTGTTGTTTGATAAATTCATAATGACAAAAACAAAATAAAAGAAATCACGAAAACCAATATCAACGTGTGTCAATAGCACTCAAATACTTCAATGGATTTGCAAAATTTACGAGGAATGACAAGAACACATTGAACTTATATTTACCTCGTCAACTCTTCACTGATTCTTCTACTTTTAATATAAGGTATAGCCAAAACAATCTTAATGTTGGAAAAAAGTTTATGGCACTATTTACATGATTTAGCCCTGCCTCTTCAGACAATCACAGCGCTATTTATTTTCATGAATATAATCCTTGACTGTAAGTAAGTGTTCCCGCTTACCTAGCAGTCATTGTCGAGGTATTAGAATTGTTTCTCAGTCAATTGACATGAGTTTTGCGACTAGACATTCAAAATTCTAAGTTCATTAATAGAAATTTACAGCAAACAGTTGCTGAAGTTTATTCATTAATAATGTTTCCTGCTGGTCCTGCTATGATTGCTGCTATTATTATGGAACAACAGGAAAGAAATGAACGTATAAAAAGGCTTAATAATATAAAAAGAACATTACGGGATGTTTCAAATCCTTTTCTGCTTGATGAAGAATATTTTCGAAAGCATTACAGGTATGTAAATATGTATAATATATTTATTTGTTTTGACGAAAGTCTGTAGTTTTTACTAATTTAAATTTTCATTCGGGTAAGTGTATCAGTTAAAAAGATGTTGGAGTGTCCCCCCTCCTCAATAGTTTGTAGTTCCAAGTTTTTGGTAAAACGATAAACCGTATCCACATGAAATTGCACAGAACGATTTATTATATTGAGAACTAGAGGACTTAGTTATTCCCAGTATTAATTTTTATCATTAACAGAAAAATATATCATCGATTTAAAAAACCCGTTTATAGCTCCGACATCCGCTTACAATCAACGTTTTCGGTAAATTTATTAGGTCATTAATGACTTTTGATTGTCAAAAATGAGTCTAGTGCCTTTTCTACTAATATAATTTTAAACTAATATGATTAATGAGAGGGAAGAAGAAAGTGAGAGAGATGAGAAAGAAAAAAAAGGTTAATAAGAAAGTTTATATATACTTTCATGCGCTCCTTTTACTTCAAACAGGTGTGCAGGCGCGGATTCTGCGTCGCTATGTGATTTCGTTTGTTGTGGTTTTCTTTCTTCTCCTTTCCTTAAATTAATTTTATTCTCGAACCCACAGTAGGTCGTATATTTATATTTCAATTAAATGAAAATTGAAATTACAGTCTTAAGTAGTTTACAGCGATCAAAAAACATAAAGTATGATAGCTTACATAACTTGAAAAATTTAATATTTTGTTTTATGATTGTAAAAAATTTCAATTTAAAATGGATTTAAGACAATTAGAATTATAATTTATATAGTTTATAATTAAAAAGTTGTATTTAATTTAACATAGAAAGGTTATATTTTGTCTTTGGTATACCTTCTTGGCTTAAGCGTCCTCTAATAATTAATTTCTCCGAAGAAGTATTAATTTTAAACCTATTCATCAGATTACATGTACTCAACATTTGTATAAACTCCCCTACCGATAGGGTCAAGCAAGCTCGCAATCAGAATCCTCGTTATAGTATGAGTGATAAAAAGTTCCGTATATACACCGTAATAGTTTTGGCGTTTCAGTTAGCATTATATAAATAGGAGTCGTCGATTTAAACAATCAATAAGCTTGAGATGTCAGAAATCCAAATAAAATATTTATTTATACACAATTTTTGATGAAAGTAATATGAAAATTTTTAGGTTTACACCTCACTTGGTAATGCAATTTATTAATACGCTGAGTGACCATGCTGCAGTTGAACGACAATCGGCCATTCCCTTTCATCTGCAGGTATTGTCAGTATTCAGGTTTTTAGCTGAAGGTGCATTCCAAAAAGGAGTGCTATACAAGCTATACTGCATTTGCAGCATGAATATATACGTTTTTCAAGAACAAGAGAAGAATGACAGCGTGTCTCAAATAAGTAAGTTACATGTTTATTTCAAGTTATGCTTAAAGAGAAAATGATATACTATATTGGGATTTAAAGTTTTCGTAGAAACATCAGAATTCCAGGTGTCATAGGACTCATGGATTGTTTCCTAGTATCTTGCACGAGGCCGAGAGAACACGAACAAGCTTATTTTAATTACAAAGTTGGGCCCTCATTGAATGTGCAAGTGGTAATTTATTTGAATTAGTCTTTATCAGCAAATAATAAGTCTTTACTTCAAGTTTACGCCATCAACTTCAATTATAAAATTATATTATTTATATAGAGCATATAATTAAAATAGTGTATATATTTAAAATAGAACGTGCGTATTTGAAATAGTGTATAAAATTAATTAACGTGAATTTGTTTGCGTAATTAGTACTATAACAATATTTTCCGAAAGCCTCATTTAAATCCACGAATTACCTGTTTCTGTTTGTAAAATATTTTTCAGATAACTTATAAACATGGAAATAATATTTATTAAGTAATTCATTATAATTTTTTCACAGATAACAGACGAAAATTATATTATATTAAATACATGCATAGGCGCAGGAAGCAATAATGATCGCTTTATCTGGAATTTTAGCGGTATAAAAGATTATTTCCAGTCTTTAAGAGATAATGCTGACATTCTTGCAGAAGAAGGTCGATATTATTTAATAGGTAAGCATTATATTTGGTATTGGTATGTAATGTTTAAAATTATGTAAAAACGTAATATTTTGATAGAAAATGATTATCGTCTGCCTCCATAATGTTTCATGAGATATAAAATCCATTTTTATCTGTTAGACGAGGTTGAGTAGAAATTATTGTTAAATTAGTTGAAATAAATAATATTTTGCTTTACATAAAAAAATTCGAGTTATAACATAAAACTGTAACACAGATTCACTTGTTTAAAAAAATGTTTTATTTTTATTTTTATTTTATTATTATTGCAGTAATGTCATAATGTGTGACAGTGGATACACGCCATCGCCGATTTTATTGACACCCATTTTAAATGCAGAACAGGAATCTGCCGAAGCTGTATATACCAATGAACACGTTAGAACGCGGTGTAAAGTAGAACAAACATTTGGTATTTTAACAAATGTATGGTTTGTTATTAAAAGAGCGAGAAAATTGTACTACCAGCCTAAAAAAATAGCTGAAATTATTACAGCTTGTGCGATACTTCATAATTATCGCAGACTGAATGGGTAAGGCAAAATTAAGTTAATCAATCAATTATTAATGCGTGTATCAGAAATATGTCTGATTAATTAATATATATTTTAATATAGAATACAAGATGAAGTAGGCGAACTAAATGCTGTTAATAACGTTGATAATAATGTTATTGTAAACGAAGAATACTTACAAGGAATTGCTGAACGAAATAATTTAGTCATTAGTCATTATAGATAAAAAAATAGACATAAAAATATTTAAAAATATTTAAATAAAAATATTTGCAAAATATTTAGTCTAACATTTATTTCGTTTCAGAACATGTATTCATAAGGAAACATAGAATATACATCTATAGTAATGTCCCTGCATGTTATGGCTATTGTATATTGAGACGAGTAATTCCGTGTAAAATCTTATCTAAGCGATAGCGGTTTGACATTTTAAAGACAATATTGAAATTGCCCTGTACATGCGTTAACATTGATAACGAGGACACCCAGCGTTAAAAATTGGCGTTAATTAATTCTGCGCATGCGAAGTACAGCATTTCGTTAGCGTAAAGCCTTCGTTAAGTTTACTGAATAAGACCCCTGGTCATGGCCTAAGCAATGTATTGTAACAGTATTAGCTTTCTAACGCGTTAGAATGGTAACGCCGTCACAGTATCAAAAGGCTAATTAAAATATATAGAACAAAGTGCTGTGAGAGGCGTTCATTCAGCGTCTAACATCAAAAGAACAGGTCTCTTTGGAACAAAGTTCAAAAATGAATTTTTTGTATCTGGGCACACATAACGTCGGCAGTGAAAAAGGTACATCATTTATCAAAGAAAATTAACCCATTCAATTTATTTTTAGTACTGAATAGTAACGTCTCCGAGCATGTAATATTGCTGTAAGCGTGCAATAAACAGAATGCGCCACATATAGTATTGCGCCAGTAGATGACTCATAGCTACAATGCATAAACTATTAATAAACATGCAAAAATATGAAATCAATTCCATTTATATTTTTGTTCAAGAATGCTTGTACAGAATGGTAATGGCTTTAGCCTTTTAGTTATTGGCATAAATGCGCAATAGCTGACTATTTTTTAAGTGAAACACATAGTGATGTTAGTAAAAATCATATATACTGCCAGCTACAAAAATTGGAATAAATCGTTTATCAAAAAAAAACATGTTAAAAATATATGACATTCGTCAAACTTGGAGGTGAATTTATCGCTCGATCAAGGAATATCTTATTTACAATAGATATGTAGATGATTCTTTACTGATAACTCAAAAAGAAAACAGAAAAAAACACTTAACATGTTCTTTCATATAACAAGCACCTGTAATTCACAGTTGCATACAAGAAAAACAACAAAATCAGCTTTTTATAAAATCTTATAAAAGCTATAATTTAAAATCTTCAAGTAAAGCTCTTCCGATCAGGGATACCATCGCTGAGGTAGAAAGTAGTATTTTTAGTTTTAGTGTGGAGTTTAAAAAAGAATTTCGGAGTTCTTTAGTTAAAGTTCTTTAGTCATTGATAATTTTAAAAGAGAAAATAGATTTGATAATTATTTGAATAGTAATTTGTTGCATGAATTAATTCGCATTTCTAAAGAAAACTTGAATATTATGTTTTCTAAAAACCCTTCTAATCCTTTCTGATAAACCCCTAACAATCGGTAAACTAAAATATACATTCTTTCCAAAAACCAAATTAAGTGCCTTAATAAATTCATCTTGTGTTAAAATAGTATGTACATTAATCTCAGACCATTTGTCTTGCATAATTTTATTTAACAACTCTAAAGGTATATTATAAAGTTGAGTGAGTGGGGAATTGTAGGGGGAGGGTTGTGGGTATATACGGGGAGATAATTTAAGTTGATATTTCAGTCTCTGAAGAGGAGCTTGCCCTTTACTAATGAAGTTTATTTTAGGTTTTAATTAATTTAGATTTATTACAGATTCTACGGGGGTGAATGCAAACAAGGGCAATCTGATTGCCACTATTATTAAGAGACTGTAAGACCGATAAAATGATATTTTCCAAATATATTTAAAATCTAATTTAAAATCTTATTGACAAGTGCATAAAGTTATCTCACATAAAAATTCGCAATCAAAACCTCACAATTATCAAAGAATTATTAGCGAAAAACGGCTATCCAACTGACTTTATCAATAAGCACATTGAAATTAAATTAGGAACTTAGTATACAATATAAAATGTAAAAATTGATCGACTATGTACATGGGACAAACAAAAAAATGCTAGGAAATAGAGTTAAAGAACAAATAAGATACCCAAAAAATAATGATAAAAAATCTGTAGCAGAAATTGATTATAATTTCGATGTTGAAGACGTAAGCATAATTGATCCAAAAAATAGGAAAGAGAGAAAATTCATTGAAATGCTACTTATACAGTTAGACACTACTCATAAGGCACCCTCCAGGTCACGGTTTGGCTGAAACTTTAAAGAGACATTTTTTGGCAAAAATATGAGATACGTTTCTCGGCGTTAGTTTCAATGGGCCCTGAGGACTGAGTTAAAGCACATTATCAAAAAAATCATGGTTGTCTTTAAATTTTTATTGCAAGATCAATATATAATTTATGAAAAAATATAGCAAAACTATAGATAATATGTTTTCATTTTCAATTTAGAATGAGTTATTAGCACTTCCCATTCAAAAGATATGGGCGATCAAAAATTACGTTAATGTTTGACACAGAAACACAAAATTTTAAATCCCAAAATTTATCCATGTTTCAGATCGTTAATAACTTTTGAAGAAAAAGTGCTAATAACTCGATTTAAAATGAAAATGAAAGCTTATTATCTACACTTATGATATATTTTGTAATGCTAAAACGGGTAAGAATAATATCGGGAATAATCTTATCCTGTATTAAAAACCTCTCGCACCAGGTCACATTCTCCTTTCACATTCGACCTGTAGACCGACCAGTCAGAATGCCAGCCTTCACTCGGACCTAAAAAGACCATAAAATTATGTGGACAATCATAGAGGAACGGAATATTATCGGAGACTAACTTACATCTTAAAGATCCCGTCACAGCACAGAGGTTCCCCCCTCGTGACTACCTTCGAAATCAAGTATCGCTGCGTTCACGCCCCAGATTGAACCTGGAAAAACAAGAGATTCATAGATTATCAATAGGAGACATAAAAAATCATTGGAAAAATACTTAAATATCAAACAGTCCTTGGTGCAGCCTTTATATGTAAAAGCTAACCTCGCTCGAACGCCAAGTCAGCGCGTGCAACCTCTCCATTGACTGCGAATAATTACTAATAAGGGGAAAATCGAAGGAAAAGACTTTTAGGAAAAAGACTTACCATATGGGGAGTGTGCAAGCCCCTCAGTGGTGTATGGTACAATATGCATGGTACATGTGGTACAATAAATAAATGAAATGAGTTGATTTTCTTTGATGAATGATTTCTCTTGTTGATGGCAATATTATGCGTATCCAGATAAACCGAAGAGACTTATTCTCTTGAAGCTAGAGTCTGATTGTACACCTCTCACAGCACTAACTATATACAAACTGTCATTGTTTCCACGCGTTAGAGACCCACAGACATGCAGTGGCCAGTAGTGTAGATATGAGCGACGCAAGCTCGTGATACTGTCATGGCCGCCCCGTTTTGCAAACACGACCGTGCGTGTTGCGCCGTAGCAGTTAGCAGAATAGATGTAATTTGCGCATTATTCGCGCCTTCTGGCCATCGGGAACGACTTATCACTGTATTTTTGAAGTCACTAAAAGTTATTTAACTAGTTGAATTTTTAAGATAGTTCAATTTTAACAACAGATTCTAGAAGCTTGAACTTTTTTAAGAATAAAAAAACATTAGTCAACGACTTTTATGCACCGAGATAATTTTTTATTTTGAAATAGTAATCATCACCAAATCGTAACACTTACATTGTAAATGAAAGTTCCACTGTTTTGAAAAATAGTTGAATAACATTATACATCATTTTCATAACGCTTCTCTAATTACTAAAAAAAAATATGTTTAAACAATTAGTTTAAACAATTGAGCGCAGCATCAGGCAGGTCTTCCGTGCTTCCACTGCGTCGCCGCTCCGCGCACCACGTCGTTCCATAGAAGCCAATCGCCGCGCTCTCACTCTCCCTTGCGTGCGCCTTTTAACCCTTGTATTTTTAAAAAAAGCGTGTATACTTCTATTTGCATTACTTTACGTAAGTAAAAATTCAATAATGTATTTGTATTTATTCCTTTCTAACAACTTACTACGCAAATAGCAATCTTTTCATAGCAAAATTATTACGTCAAGTTTTAATTTTAATAAATAAAAATATTTAACAATTCTTAGATACAAAATATATGTGACTTTTTTAATGCTTTATCAAATAATTATATTACATTCAATATATTTTTTATAGCAATATAGTTTTGTAACACAGTAATTTAATAATATTACTAAAATTAAATAAATAATGCTAATAGGTAAGTAGGTTTGATACAATTAATTAGATTTTTTCTTTTTATTATAAATTTCTTTATTTACGTTTTGAAGTTTTTAAATTTTTAATGTTTATGCATTTTTTAAACAATGTTCCATTCAGTTTATACTGTCCTAAAGTTGATATTCGTAATCTACGTCCTCGAGTTAATAAATAGGCACTGTTATATCTCTACTTACAATTAATATCGTGAGAAAGTCTAAGGCACCTGAACTACATGTATTAGGAATCTCTGCAACCTGCAGGCAATATTGCCACAAACCAATTTTGCCTTTTTTCTATTGCTTTTTCATATTCAAAAAATTCTTTTTTATGCAAAAACGATATTACGAAAATATAGGAGCTAAATTTTTCGAAATTTCCTGCGATATCCCAAATGTATGTATAATTTTTCAACTATTTTCCCCGTCGATAAGGTAGGCAATGTCTATTACAATCGACAGAGTAGCCATGCGCGTTATTTTGAATACGGTACACGTTTACAATAAACGCAAACTAGTAAATGAATAAAGTTTTAAATTATTTTTTCTTTTAGAACTTAGTTAACAAAATGATAGTCTTGTCAAATAAACGATGCTGAATAGCGAAAATTGTACTTCACGAATGTTATATTTTTTGCAGCATTTACGACATGGGATAGACATCTGAAAGCCTTGAAGGTTACATCTTTCGTTTACAGAATGACTTTTAGTTTCGCAAAATATAAAAATATTTTGTTTTGTATAGAAAATATCATATCGTGACTTATGCAATGATGAAAAAGTCATTATTTCGTAATTTTTAGGTACTACACTCCTTTAAATAAATACAAAAGGAGAAGATGTTCAGAAATTAAGAGCAACTAGCATAATATTTATACTGGCATATAATCCCAAATAACTCTATTCGTTATTAGAATAGTTTTTATAAATATGTGTTATAGACTTATGAATCACAAAAAAAAAAATTTTAAAAAAAGTTCTTATTAATTTTGTAACGTTCTACCGCTACGCTCTGTGATTTTGCTAGATGCTTCTATCAAATTACTAGAGTTCGTGTCAAGACCTAGTTTTTGAACTTAAGGTAATTTAATTTTAATTATTCCCTCCCTAATGTGTCAGGGCAAAGGAAATGTAGCGGAAACGCGCATTGGTTTCCGCTCATCGTCACCCTGACACTATTGCTTTTCCCAAATAGAACCTTTCTTGGGTAATGGGAAATAGAAAAGCCGGAAAAGTGGGAACGGACGTTCCTCACTCCGACAGTGTGCAAGCGCGCATTGGCTTTACCACTGCGCAGCGAGTACTGGACCCAGTGGATATAAGGATGGGATGGGTTGGACAAGGATTCTTGAGTTGCTTAATTCTTTATGCTACTGCGCAATGAATAGCATAAAGAATCCTAGCTTCTCACCCTTCCAGGTTCGGTAGATGTTGCACTGACAAACCATTTGCTTATAATAATTATTTTAATTTCGATTTATTATAATGCCTTAACTGCATTATTATTATCGCAATCTTAAATATGAATAAGTAATAATTAACTTTATTCTAATATAAATATTTATAAGGATGCTTTTAACTTATATTTTACTATTTATTTATATAAAACGTCACTCTCTTATATCTAACTAAAGAATCATATTTATTTCATGATTTAATTTAAATAATTAGTTAACACTTATGAGTGTTACAATTTTTAAGAAGCATTTTATTGAGCATAATTATTGGGACATTGCTCGTCGGCAGATCATTTTGTTCTTTAAAAATTAATAAAAATGTTACGTTACGGGATTTTTTCCTAAAATTTTTTTGGTAACGATAAATCATCGCAGCCTGTGTGCACTTCTTAAGACTTTCTGCCTTTAAAGTAAGACAGAAATATCAAGTATTAAAAGATATCCAATTGCACACCGAACGTGTAAGAATACGCTTCAGAAGTGCTGAAGCAGCAGGCATACGACCTTACCACGCTTGGGCCTAACTCATATGTGCGAGAGACATGCAAGTACGGAAGTTTTCAGCGGACGATTAGCCCAGCGCTTCCAGCCGAACCACTTTCTAGCCTGTAAGCAGAGTGTACAGACACTGTCTGTACTGTCGACACAGGCACTGTCGACGTTCTGTCCACTTTACTTCAAGTTCTTTTTAATCGTTTCAAAGTATTTGCGTCGTATCAATGTAATTCGATATATATAGGTACCATTTGTTTGGGTAATTTTTCACTTTTCCTTTCGGGACGCGGGAACCTTTCGGTAATCTAATTACTGAAAATAGATACCCGGGTACCTTTCATGGTGCGTTTGTGCCAAGGTACCAGTAACAAGTGATCAAATAAAAGGACACCTGCTGCTTCCTACTGCTCTTGGACAGCGACGTTGCCTTCGAGCAGTTATCATTTAAGTAAAATTTTAATTATATTTTATATTTAACTCTCGTTATTATATCGTTTAAGCAAAACGCAAATGAGACTCGGAATTACTTATTAGATCTTTTCTTGTTATAATTTACCGGTAACAGTCGTCCTCTTTTTCTTTACTTTAGTCAAAAGAGTTGCTTATGTCGTTTTGCCCCTGCGTCAATCGTCGCGCCCACATAGAAGCGTCTAGGTGGCAAGCGTGGTGTTACCGATTACCCGAGCGTCTACCTTTAAAGCGCGTATATAATAACTCTCTATAATTCCCATTCAAGTTTCCTTTTTAATTATTTAAAGAACCCTTTTACCACCCATAGTTTATGTAGATTTGTATCCAAATTCAAGTTTTCCACTATAATCCGATCACTATTATTATTATTATTTTATTAGCTGGAAGATTTTTCCCCATTTCTAAATCATTTTTCTGGAAGTATAATATTTTCATTTCTCGTCTTAAAATTCATTCATTATAGTATGTTGTAATTGTTTTCGTTACATATTTATACATATCGTTAGTGTAGAAAGGGTATCTAGTTATCTTATACTAAATAATTTATTTTTCACTTATTTTTAACAAAAACTAATTTCATTTTCCTTTCAACAACTAACAGCTTCTCCCTGTCAGTTTCGACTTTAGCTGGGGTATCCCGTTCTACTAGGAGTCGACTTACTCCCCCAGATACTGGATACCTGCGTTAGCGAGTCTGCACCAGGTAACCAGCGCATCCTGACTCAAATGCGAATGAACACACATATACACACTCTCATCTTATTCGAACATACATTTGACACATATGTCCTACCTATCCTTCCCACTTCACCACCTTTCAGTCAAACAGGAGCCAAAGCTTTAAAAGAGAGAGAGAGAGTGTCTGAACTCGAGGCAGCAGCGGGAAGCGGGCAGGCTGATCTAACCCGATGCGGCGTACTTGCAGTAAGCGGCTGTTCGCGCAAAATCAAGTGTACCCGCGAAAGTGCAGTGATGCTCATTTAATCAGAATCAGTAATTTAAGGATATCTTTGTAACACAAGAGGGGGTTTATACAATATAAGTGTTTTATATAAAATTTCGAAGCCAGTTTATTTTCCCGTCTCCTCTATCCCGAATTCAATTCGATTATTAATAACCATGAAGAGCGAGTCAGTACTGGGCACCCGGCGCGACGCAGATTTCTCTCAAGAAATTTTTCCGCGCAATAAATTAAGTTTAATTACGAGCAGGCCGCGAAGCTTATGCTTATGCATACAGTTATGTGCGCTGCCCGTATTAAAGAAATATCATCTAATGGTTATAAAACATTATAGGTACCTTAATTTTACAAATTATTATACAAATAAGTAATTTAACGAAAAGCGAGAAGCGTATGATTAATTTCGGTTTTATTTTAAAATTTTATATTGCTTTATCTATTTGTTAAATAGTTTAATTCTCTAATTAAAGATCTAAAAGTATGGATTCTCTATACGATTGGTACTAATGATGCAAAAGGTGAATCCTGAAAATTTTCATACTAGTAGTATTTAGTCTCAATAATAATAGTTTACAAAGACTATAGCTGGGTTACTATGGTAAAATTGCCCCCTCTTAAAATACGCATGAATCATACATCATTCGATAGGGGTTGGGAAAAAACTTCCACATCCAAATTTTCAGCCCTCTATTCCCTGCGCATGCGCAGTAAGCTCAAGCAACATATTTTTAAAAAAAACATAGAGGTAGGTATCATGGCAACTAACCTCAAATTTTTCAGATCATATAATCTCAAATGGGGGCTCTAAAAAATTATTTAATTTTTAAATCATTTTTTTTCACAACCTTGCTTTTAAGGTGCCACTTTTTAAATACATGTTTTTCATGTACTTTTCCCAGCTCTTTATGATAGTGCTATTATTTTTATTATTAAAATGGTGCGCAACCCCGATTTTGGTCAAAAACCGTTTTTTTCGCGCTTTTTCGGGTTTTTGAACAGGTTATGCTACAATTTGAAAGCTTAGCCAACATTTTTCTGAGTATCTATTTCCGCTTTTTATTGAGGTTATGCTACAATTTGAGACCTTAGCCAACATTTTTCTGAGTATATATTTCCGCTTTTTATTGTGGTGTTAGTTTAATAAAGATTTTTATAATAATATAACGCGTTCAAATATTAGCGAAAACCTGATTTTTTACGATTTTTTACGCTACTATTACATTCTAATATATTCTCAAGGATTAGAATTATATTTTACATATTTTTTCATATTTCCAATGAAGGTGTTATCAAAATTGTGATATGTTTATTGCATTACCCACTGTTATCAGCCGAAACCTAACCTTTTTAAGGTTATGTGATATTTTTGGGTCATTTAAACATTTTGAAACAGTAGCAATAAAACTGTTTTAATTTTTAAATATCATCTGGTTGCAGTTTAATATTTGCAAAAATATAATTTTTTGAGGTTATGAGAGTGTCAGTTAAGTTTAAATATCTGTAAAAAGTCCATTAATTATAATCTGTATAAAGCACTAGATTAAGAGATGAACAATTTTAAAGTGATTTAAATCAATTATATGTTATATTTACAAATTCAAATATGAATAAAATGTGAATGCCTAATTATATTAAGGACTAGGAGGCACAATTTTAAATATTACTCAAAGTTATAAATAAAAAAAGTTCTATGCAGAAATAGGCATGTCCATAATTTTGTGGTTAATTTTTTAATGCATAAACACCGAATATTTCCAAACTTTTGTAAAAATGGCAAGTCATGTCCGCTTCAACTTTCAAAGGACGATTTATTATATCTCCAAGTATTTATTTTTATCATTAATAGAAAAAGATATAATCGAATCAAAAAACACGTTTATATCTCCGACTCAAAGTGGTCGAATTTTCCAAAAACCTGACCAAACATTAATTTTTTAAGTATTTCCTAACACTATACATATTAAAAAATACATTAAAAACAACAAGTTGAATCACAAAAATTACTGAATATATACAAAAAATTGTATTTACTGTACTACTTAAATCAATTAGCCATGAAAATAGTATGTTTCCAAGGATTCCCAGGCTCAAAACTATATTTTCTTGATAGATACAATTGATGATGTCTATTCGAAATATCCAAATATGATTATTAGAGTGATGAGTTGACAGTATAGATTTATTATACTCTAGTTGTACATAAATCTGCTGGTATTTATTTCTACCTATCCGACAATTAAAAGCAATGTTTAAAGTGAAGAATAAATATTGGGAAAAGGGTTGCTTTTTAATTTACTCTACTAATTAGTTTACTATTACTTATGAATCTGCTTAGTTGAATAAAGAAATTGATTTAGTATGAAAATATTGCAAATATTTGATGTAAGTATAATACTATAATAATAATGTAATTAATTAATTAGATCATACTTTTAATGATGTCGTATAAATGGAGAAAAATACTGTAGCAATATTTAAGATAAAATGATGTGCTTCATCAAGAAATGCACAAGAATTTTTTCTTGGAAAACCAGAAACAAACGCGCAGCTATACCTGCACATGTACGCTGATGTTAAAACAAAACAATTTTATTCATAACTCGGATGAAATAAGAACATCCGAGAAATTCATCATTATAATGACTCAAGTAAATTTTAGCTGATATAGCAGACACGTGCGCTCTCGAGCTCTGGAATTTGACCGGACGCGGTATCGCCGTCTCACAAAGAATGTACTCACACGTGCATCTTAAAACGTTTAATGCAGCCAGATACAACAAGAGTATTATCTGTCTCGAGCATGTCTATAGTATAACACCATTTGCACGTGGATAACTATGGCGATTTCCGAAACATCTTATATTCTTTCGCTCATTCTCTTCCTTTTTATTAAAAATGCTGACATTAGGCAAAAGTTGTAAAAATTTTACAAGATACTCTTGAACTCAGTCGTCGTTTGGTCTCCTTGCACTATGGACGATGTGCCTGTCCACCAGTGCGAGGAAACATTACTTAAATTCTTGAATTTCGATCGGGACAAGTCGAGTGAAAAAGTGCGTAAGTGACTAAGTGTAAGTGACAAAGTGACTAAGTGAGTATAGCAGATGAAAAGGAGAATTGGAATCTGGAACCCCAGTGGCCCTGGCAATTCCAAATAGGGATTGGATTCTTCATCCATGCTGACGACATGGAGGAGGACTCCAGTGGTGATTCGGGATACTGCTCTCTTAAAGAGTAATCGGTAAGAAAATTTATAATTTTTTAATTTTTTTTCGAAATTTCATCTTTCCCTCCTTTTTGAAAAAAAATTTTGTGCATAAGCCGGTAGCTGAGGTTGAATAAGTCCCCCCTTTAGTGTACGCCCAAAATTTTGTCCGTCTTGCCGTATCGCGATTCATCTTTGAGATACGAGCAAAATTTCGAAATTTCTTGATAAAAGCGTTGTAAAGCGAAAATATTATATATATTTATTTCAGATAGCTTACCCAGAGACGAGTGGGTGAGAGAAAAGAGAGAGGGACAGAGAGAGAGAGGTACATGTGTATGTGCGTCCGTGCGTGCATGCGTGTGTGTGTGTGTG